>OX451215.1:106076476-106240427 GCA_949628195.1 Phasia obesa | reverse complement strand
TGTTTTGGTTCTCTAATTCGGAGCCCATATCCAAGGCCATATTACGAAGGTTACCTAGCATAGAATTAACTTGTCCCAAATTTTCATCCATTTCATCTTCGCGGGCATCATTGGTTATACGCGCTATATAGCCAGACTGTGGTGGAGCACCCATACCTGCTCTTTCCCGTTCATCTATAACACGCTGAGGCTGGTTATTTACAACCTTACCGTCATCATTATTTTTCCAGGCATTATCACTATCATCTTTGATGGAGACCTTTTTCCATGGCATCACACAAATACCACAACATTTTTCCATGCCGCTAAGATTCTTTTCTGCCTCTTTCATGTCGGCATTGATGCGATCCATATCTTCCTCAATGCGATCCAGTTGTTCACCTTGATCGTCAAGAGCAACGAGAGTGCGTATACCAGCCTCTTTGCTCTCCTCCATGAGATTAAGCATACGACGGGTGCTTTCCAAGGATTCATCAGTCACTTGGGCAGCCTTCATCTGCAAATCCTGCAATTCCGATCGTGGAGCACCTTCAGTTTCCATATTTGATGTATGTATTTATAACTTTTCTAGTTTGCTTTAATTACTAAATTTATCTACCAGAAATTTTATCATCTACTAAATAAAGCAAATTATGATGTTTGCTTCCTTGTGACTTTTTCACAAGTGGTTGTTAATCTCACAACGAATAACAAATGATTTAATAAGTTTACAAAAAACACACAAAAAAGCTTATACTCATGAATATTTATTTTATTTTGCAAAATTATTTTCTTAACCTGGTATCGTGTTTAGATTTTGTCACCTTTTTCTTATGTTTGAATTGTTTTATTTTTATTAACTGGACTTTTTATAATTCTACTTTCTGGAGATATTTCTGGTTTAACTAAAAAAATACATGTATATTTAAAATTTTTAAATTTAAAGCTTAATATGCCAGGAAAGTCAAGTAGTTCTATGTAAAATTTAATTCTACCGCACACACCCACCACTGTTTTTCACACTGTGCTGAAATATTTTTTAATTTTCTTTTTCGTTTTCATACTATACACAAAAAAAGATGTTACCAGACCATGAAAAAACAAGCAAAGACAACCCAACAAACCAGTCAATAAACTGAATAAACAAATTTTTATGGTTGGTAATTTTTAGTCTTTATGTTAGAAAATGGTCATAGATGGTTTTAGCCAAAAATGTTACTTAGACCACTTTAGTTCCAGGCTAGCCATATAACTTTTCATAAGGTTACATAAGGTAGGTAAAGTATAGATTTCAAAAATTTTTCAGTAATATTTTTTTTCATTAAAGTGATTTTTCGAATTATTTTCCTGAAATTTCTTGTTTCATTTGATAACTGCAGTTTCGAAAAGTTTAAAGTAAAAACGTAATTATTAAAATAAATTAGTTTATATATAAAAAAAATAGTTTATAAAATAAACTAATTATTTAATAGTTTTTTTAGCATAGTTGGGGGTAGTGCATTAATTTTGCAATCTTCACTCAAACTGTGTGATATTGCAAAATTATTGCTTTAATTTTTTTGTTTTCTAGTGATGATTTCAAAATTTGCAGCCTCAATTAACATTATTGATAGTGATTTAAAAAATTTTTGCCTTAACATTTAATTATTTTAATTAAAAAAAAAGCAATCTGCAATATATGGCAACTTCTTTACTCAAGTTGATTGCAACCAAAGTATATCTATATAAAGTACATGCAAGTCCACAGCTGTGAATATTTATTATTGTTCTGAAATGTCAAAATTTGTTTTCATTTTTAAAGCGCCATTGTGTTTGTTTTTATTTCAATTTATATACATACCAGTTTAGTAAGCTAAACTGGTATTAGTAAGCTAAACTGGTATGTATATAAATTTTACACAAACAAAATTCCTATGGTTTTTGTAATATTGTATTTGTTCTAGAACTGCATGTACTTTATATAGATATGCTTTGATTGCAACCAAGGCGAATTCATACCAGGTGTGAGCAGTAGAGCAACAACTACAACAAAGCAACTACTTTGACATTAGATTAGCAGATATGAAAACATGGCACAATAAACAAGGTAGACTCGCGGCGAAAAAAGAGTACAACTCTGTAATAAAAATACGTACATTTCGTTGTTGTATAAATCATTTTTGGCTGTCAAAATAAAAAATGTTAGTACATTTTGACACTGTAAGATGGTGACAACAAATAGTCAGCTGACCTCTCGAGTTTACCTGTTATGAATTCGCCTTGATATGAAACAATGTATTTTTGACAAGGCATTAGCAAAAAAACGAGAGCAAAAAACAATCAGCTGGGCTATCAACTCCACCTGGTATGAATTCGCCTTGATTGCAACGTAGAAATTTTGCACTCAATTTGAGGGTAAATTTGATTTATTATTATTTTTGTGCACTAATTCAAAAGTGATGACTATTAATTCATTATAATTAAATATAATAAAATTCAATTTATAATTCAATAATCAAAATGGATACATAAAAAATAGAAAAATCCTACAAATTATTTGCTTGAAGCAAAACAAGCATTTTAAAACTGCTATCACTTTATTTGTTTCTTTTGGGAGTGTCTACCATTCCACTAAAGGAAAACAAACCCACCGATGGTGCAGAAGAAGGCAAAGGCGTGTTGAATTTTGAAGAGCATTTGCCTAATTACTGGATATTTTTTAACACAACCCAGTTCAGTCTCATCCTGCCGAGTCCACAAGTTAAGGAAGCATAGCTGAGTGCTATCGGGCGCGTCCACAAGTTGCGGATAGTGGAACGTTTCGTAGATATGCGGAGCAGCTGCTGATGCAGTTGCGGACAATCAGCGATTCCGAGTGGAGAGTCTCAGAGGGTCTCCGGATGGCACCGGTCTCCTAAAAAATTCTGAGTGCCCACGATACTTGGAACGACAAGACGAGAAATTAAAATAACCAATGGCCATCTACTTCTAGGGTCTGATCCCCATGTTAGCAAGCAGATCGCTATATAAACGTCAAATAAGGCTTTTAAGCTAGCCCGCCTGGAGGCGATGCTGGCAACCCCGGTTCCAGGATCGGATGCAGAAGCCCAATCAGCTACTCATCATAAACCAAATGATTACTGAAACCTCAAAAAATAAAAATAAACAATTAATCCTTTTGATGACGACATTTAGCTTTAAATACCGGACACGATTTGGAACTTGGAACGTTAGAAAGCTTTTACATCCTACAAAGCTTGCTCAAGTCTGCCAAGAAGCGAAACTGATCAACCGCGTTCTAGTGGAGTGGGAATTTTACTTAACAGAGAAACATGAAATGCGCTAATAGACTGGCACCCATACTCTGACAGAATCATTGTGGCCCGACTCCGAACTCGTGCAAGAAACATTACGTGCATAGTGTTTTGCACCTACCGAAACTTCGGAAACACAAACAAAGGAAGAATTTTATAGCCATGTTAGCAGAGTAATCTCAAACACAAACAAGGGTGACATATTATTGGTAATGGGTGACTTCAACGGCCAAGTGGACAATGATAACACAAACCGAGAGAGGGCTATGGGCAGCCAAGGGTTAGGAAGAACGACCGAAAATGGAGAGTTGTTCACCGAAATGTGCTTAAGCAATAAACTTGTGATAGGCGCCACGATCTTTCCTCACAATATAGTCCACAAAATCACTTGGGTATCACCTGACCATCGCACCGAGAACCAGATTGACCACATCGCCATCAGCGGCTCTTTATTAGATGTTCGAAACAAACGTGGTGCTGATTGCTCAAGAGCAGCGGTGAAAAAGGAAAGCAAAACCACAAAAAATTTGATTTTCAAAAATTAAATAACCCAAACATCAAAAATGCATACACACAGACCTTAAAAACTTGAGAGCGTGAATAAATTGATATGCAATGCTGCAGCAATTCATATTGGATACAATACACCAGAAAGAAAACAGTTTATCCCTGATGATACGTGGAAACTCATAACCAAGAGAAAAGAGATAAAGTCTCAAATTAACATTGCCAGCACTCGCATGGAAAAATCCAGACTCCAGAATAACTACAGCTCTTTTGATAAAGATGTTAAACGAAGTGCTCGTAGAGACAAGCGGAACTGCACAGAGAACCTTGCTGAAGATGCACAAGTTGCAGCCGAAACCGGTAGAACGCGAGATCTATTATTCTGTATAGATCTCGCGTTCTAAAAAAATTGTTAATAAAAACTTCGCCTACGCAAAACCATTACGGAACTCTAACGGAGATCTAATCACTTCAAGAAACGTCCAACTTGACATTTGGATTAATCACTATTCTAAGATGTTCTCAACGGACGTGCAAATAATCCAAACATTATGTAATTGTGCTAGACATATCGAGAGAAATGACATATCTATAACCACCCCGAATATAACAGAAATTGTAGACGCCATTAACGCCCTCAAGCAGAACAAAGCTCCAGGCCCTGATAACATCAATCCAGAATTGCTAAAAGCTGATCCAGAGACAACTGCCACCCTGCTGAAGAAAGTGATACCAAGATTATGGGACAATTATGAACTTTCAGACTATCTTAAAGAAGGCCTGATCGTCAATTTACCGAAGAAAGGTGATTTCACGGAGTGTATGATAAATAAGGTTATTGCAAAAATCATCAACATAAGACTTGCTGCCCCCTCGATAGAGAATTTCTATGCGAACAGGCAGGTTTTAGAGGCCAAAAATCCTGCACAGCCCACACAAATAGCCTTCGTATTATAATTAAGCAATAAGTGGAATGGAGATTCTCTCTATACCTGATCTTTATAGACTTTGAAAAAGCTTTTGACACGCTTGTCCATGCTTCTATTTGGCAAGTACTCACTTGTAAAGGTGTGCCGATGAAAATTATTATGATTATACGAGAACGCAAACTGTCGTATACTTCACCAGAATTCTGTTAGCGACAAGGTAGACATTAAAACTGCAGTCCGACAAGGCTGCATCTTATCGCCGTTAATCTTTAACGTAGTATTGGACGTTGTTATTAGAAACGCAACGAGGAACAATAAAGGCATCACATGAGGTTTAGGTGCCCGTCTGGCTGACCTTGACTTTGCAGATGACATATGCCTTTTAACACATAGTCAGTCCTCAAAATGGTAGAGACAGAAGCAGCAAAGGCTGGTCTCAGAATAAATATAAATAAAACGAAGGTTGTGAGAGTACACGCAACATGCAACAGACCATTTTCTATTCAAAATATCCAACTTCAAGAAGTCCATCAATTTCGTTACTTGGGTAGTCTAATAACATCAACTGGAGGCTCATCGCATATCGTCCTAAATAGAACCATGAGAGCCCGCCAAGCTTTCGGCAAACTCAACACCTTCTGGAAATCTCCATCAATTTCCATACGCACAAAAATTCATATCTTCAATTCGTGTGTGAAATCCATCCTTTTGTATGGGTGCGAAACTTGGAATATGGCTACTAAAGATGTCATCACCTTGCAAGTCTTCATCAACAAAAGCCTAAGACGAATTCTGAAAATTTTCTGGCCCAACTGGATATCAAATGAGCAGCTCTAAGAACGCACGCCAAATCCACTTAGCAATACTAAGGAGGAAATGGCGTTGGATTGGACACGCATTACGAAGACCACCCGGAGATATCACCCGCAACGCTATTGATTGGAATCCCCAAGGTAGCAGAAGGAGAGGAAGACCAGCCCATACCTGGAGAAGGCAGTTAGATAAAAAAGTGTCGAGAGCAGGAAAATGCTGGAATGAAATTAAGTCCCAAGCATCAAAAAGAATTGATGGGAAGAAATTTATTGAGGCTCTATGCTTCTTATAGCAATATATATATGTATATAATTTAGTCTCATAATCCAGTAGAAAAGTATTTAATTCTATTCATATGCTATCATTTTGTTCTACTGTTGAAGGATATAATATTAAAGGTATTAGAAGACTAGCTATTTAAACGATCGTTTTATTTACTTCGTCAAATACACTTAAATCTAGGAATCCAACTTCTGCAGCACTGTTCGAATTTAAAAAAATTGTTATGTAATTGATATCTAGTATTAATTTGTTACCATTATATACCTTGTTTCAATAAAAAATTGATTCAGTTACATCATATTTTTTTTATTTTGGAAAATCCAAGGTATATTTATTTTACTAGGTAGTGGCGTCTCTACAACAAATACAACAATACAAGAACAACATGGCATTTTGTTGTTGCTTTGTAGTTCGAAAAGTCAGAAAACATAGGAGAAAATAGAGAAGGCCTATATGTGTTTTATTGCTTTCTCACTTCTGCACCATAAAATTTCTAACAACATGCAACTTTTGACATGTCGAACTACTAAATCAGCTGGGCGGACGACACTACCTAGTAAGATAAATATACCTAGGGAAAATCTTAACCAAGGTATATTTATCTTACTAGGTAGTGTCGTTCGCCCAGCTGATTTAGTAGTTCGACATGTCAAAAGTTGTATGTGTTCAGAAATTTTATGGTGTAGAAGTGAGAAAGCAATAAAACACATACACGCCTTCTCAATTTTCTTATATGTTTTTTGACATTTCAAACTACAAAGCAACAACAAAATGCCATGTTGTTTTTTATTGTTGTATTTGTTGTAGGGATGCCACTACCTAGTAAAATAAATATACCGTGATCTTAACTAGTAATAAAATGAAAAATAAAATCAATGTTTTTTCACTTTAAAAAATACGTCCCTGAAGAGATTAAAATAAAACTAAAAGCAAAACAAAAAACAAATTTTTATTTTTTTCCGAATAATTGGTAAAAATTGTCAGAAAAGAGTCCTGTGGCCGAAGTTTTCTAAAAATTTGATTAGTGCAAACAATATTTCAAATACTATCAAAACAAAAAAAAAAGTAATTTAAATTTAACAATTATTTGTCACTTTTTGTTGTGTTTATTTTTTTAAAAAAATGTAAACAATATAAAAATAAACAAAATCAAGGCGAATTAATACAGATTATTGCACGGGCGAAAATTCCCATCATCTGTTTAATTTACAAACGTCAAAAAAAAATGAAAATAGTTTTGCGAAGTGTCTTTTTGAGAAGTTTTAATTAAAATACACACAATAACAATTCAAACAATTTAAGCTGTTACAGATTTTTAAAAATATTATGATTTATTTAGGAACATTCATACACATCCATAGGTATGTATGCATTTATGTACATATACATAAAAAAGTTAGCTTCAATTTAGTGGCTGGTGTTTAAATTTTTAAGTTTCTTGCGATTTGTTTGTTTTTTGGTCTTGAATTTCTTTTTGCCCCTAACAGGCCAGCCATGCAGCAGCTTTAACCAAATTAGAAAGGGTTTCTTTAAGAAAAACAAAACAATGACAATGGGAACATTGTAAAAAAAACATGAATTTTTTGCATTTCTCTTGGCTCTTCAATAAGTTGCAAAATTTATTTACGACTTAACTCTTCATCGTCTTTCAAGATTTCTGTGCAAATTCATTAAATGTTGCCTTTGTATCATCTAAAGGCTTCAGAGCAGCTATAGAAAAAAATATGACTACTTTCACGGATACAAATTACTATTAAGTGCCATTTCATAATTTTTTATTTTAGCCCGAACTATTTTTTTTTTTTTTTTGTTTATTTATTTTTATGTTTTATTTTAACAAATATTTTTGACAACTGGCATAGATTTTGTAAAAACAATTAGCATGTTGTTTTTGTTGTATTTGTTGTCGCCCTGCTATCACCTGTATTTATTCGCTTTGCATAAAGCCTGGTACTCTGTTCAGTTTTTCATGCGGAATGCTGTCAAACTACATACATAAAAAATTTGTATGAACAAATTTTGCTGAAGTAGTACTCTGTTTTTGCTGTGGAAAAACATTGAAATGTTCCTGGGAACATTCTATCAAAGCTGTGAAATAAAGCAAATGGGCATTATTTAAGTGCGTCGACGAAATAGCGTCGATTTTGGGAATAAAAAAACCGGGGGAAAATAAATACCCTGTAATAGGGAATTTTACTAATAGCATAGATTTTTGGTATATATGTAAGTATAAATAATTCTTGCAAAAAAAACCGACTGCAAAACAAATATATGTGCATCAATTCTTAACTTAAAAGGAAGTAATCTGTAAGAAATAGTACTCAAATCAAATACTTTTATACTAGCTGCTCTAACGGACATAGTAATATACGTTCTGTACATTCAAATGTCTATCCATAACTATTCAGCAGTTAAAGCTATATACGACAAATTACCTCAGATATGAGGACACCCTTTATTTTTTTACACTTATTATTACTGACACAGCAATAAAAAGTAACGCTCCCAAAGATATGGCCATATAGGTTAAACAATATCACCTAGGGGACACCCTTTAATGTACAATTTTAAATTAAACACTTATTTTAAAGGACAGATTCTTTGTAAATTTCAAATGTCTGTCTAAAACGGTTTAAAAGTTTGGCCATATGCATCAATTTACATCAACTCTTAAGACACCCTTTATAACTTTAAATATTTATAAATGTTATTATACGGGACATAGTAATGGAGATTCTGTCTAATTTTCAAGTGTTTGTCTATAACGGTTCAAAAGATAGGGCTAGATAGGTAAAATTTTATCAATTATGGGGACACCCTTTAGTTTCCAAATTTAAATTATAAAGAACTTAGATATGCAGGTTTATTGTAAATTTCAACCGTCTCTCTGTTACGGTTCAAAAGTTTTGCAATATACATCAAATTACATCAACAATTGGGACACCCTTTAACTTCTAATTATAAATATTTAATTTCCGATTATAAATATTGGACATTCTGTCCAATTTTCAAGTGATTGTCTACAATGGTTCATATATTTAAATTGACGTCACATATGGGGACACCCTTTAATTTTTAATTTTATTTTTTTTATTAATTTTTGTTATTTGCAGCTATAGTGATTTGCAGTTTTTTAAAATTTTGAAAGGGTGCTCTTTACGGTTCATAATACACGTAAAAAACACGTAATGGTGTCCCCACCTTTAATTTTCAAAATTCTGAACTTCTTTTAAAATGGGACCAATCTGTAAGCATTTCCTTTCTAATAAAGAAAAAATTTTTAAAATCGGTTCACAAATGACTGAGTTCTGCGGGCACAAACATAAAAAAGCAACATTCAGGCGAATAGATAACCTCCTTCTTTTTTTGAAGTCGGTTAAAAAAGGGAAAATGGTTATTGATTTTCCATTAAAATCTATGATACTCCCGTGAATAATCACTGTATATTTTTAAAATATAGACTTTAAAGAACATTTATAGCATATCCGCAGAGCCGTTCCCGAGAAAAGCTTCATCCCTAGTGGACACAAAAAACCGTTGCTGATTTTTCCCATGGAAACTATGATACTCCCAGGAAAAATGACTATATATTTTGAAAATATAGACTTTAATGAACATTTTGAATCAATCGTGCTAAAAAATCGCAGAGCCGTTCCCGAGAAAAGTGGCTTCATCCCTAGAGGGCACTACGGAACGGATCTGCTATTTTTTAGCACGATTGGTTCACAGATGATGTATAGCTGTTGCCTCTATAGCAACAAATACTAAAACTTATAGGGTGTTCCGATAGACAGGTGTTATCCAAGAATATGTGCTTATTTCTTGAACTATAGAAGGAATACACTAAAAATATGCAAGCAGTAATTAAAACTTAGTGCGCTATATAAACAAGTCTAAAAAAATAAACCGAAAAATTAAAGGGTGTTCCGATAGTGGCGTGATATGCATATGTAAGGACTAAATTTTGAACCATAATAGGTAGACTCTTGAAATTTTCACAGAAGGTGTATAACTGTGGCCACTATAGCAATAAATACTAAAACTTATCGGGTATTCCGAAAGTGAGGTGTTATTTGCCGTTATGTCTTTATTTTTGAGCTATAGGAGGCAACCACTTAAAATTTGCAGACAGTAATTACAGTAATCTATGTTCGCTTTCTATTAAATTAAACCTTAAAATTAAAGGGTGCTCCGAGAGTGACGTGCTTTGCGTGTATATGGCCTAAGTTTTGAACAATAATAAGTAGACTCTTGAAGTTTTTACAAGAGGTTTATTACTATGGAAACTATAAAAAATAATAAAAATTAAAGGATGATCCATCAGTGACATGTTTTTGACGTATATTACCTTTTTTTTTGAAGCGCAACAGGTAGGCCTGATATTTTTATAGAAAGTGTATTACGATGGCCGTTATAACAACAATTCCTAAAATTTAAAGGGTGTTCCAATAGCGATGCAATTTTCGCGAATATGATTTTGATTTTAAAAAGAAAAGGGTGCCCCATAAGACATGAAAAAATTAAAAACTTGAGTTTTTAAAGGCGTACTAGACGTAGTACGGAATCCTACGTGTGTGAGACTAACTCGCACTTGCCTGATTTATTTATACTTACATATATACCAAAAATATATCTTATTAGTAAAATTCCCTATTACAGGTATTTATTTTTCCTTACTTACAATTTTCCCCTTAAATGGAAGTATAACTGTTAAACTTCATGCAATTTTTACTTTAATATTTCCCCTTCGTAGTAAGGCTACCTGATTAATATGCTTTGACACAAGTCTTTATAACAAGGCGAATCCATTATCAGATGAAAGTCAAAGTAAATTAATTCACCCTAAAGGGCGGTTTACATTATACTACAAGTAATACGACATGTCAAATTTTTGTGTAGAAGAGTACAAGTAGTATCGTCTAAACATAATATGTAATGAAACTGTCCGACATTGAGAGAAAATACGGATGGAAATTTGACAGTCTTATGGCTCTCCTTATGTTTTGAAATTTTTCAAAAACTATTCTACTTCATTAGATCAGGGTTGCGTTTTTCTTATTAATGCTAACTTTTCAAATGCAAAACTCGTCAAAATAGCAGAAAACCGCTGAATATAATGCAAAATAGATCCAGTTGGCATCACAAATAAGTTTGTAAACAATAAAAAACTTTTGGCAAAAGAACGTGAAAATTTTTTAATTTTGTTTTAGTTGTTGGTTTCCAGTTTTTTTATTATGGCAGTGGCTAGTACAACAGCAAGAACCTTTTCCTTGTTACTTTTTTTTAAATTTGGCATATTTTTAACAAGTACGCGCACTATTAATTTGTTTTCACTTTTTTTATTGTTTTAACAACAGCTGTTTCAATTTTACTTCATTTTATTCAACACCAATGGTGTAAACGTAAGAAAAAAACCATACGATTTTTAATCTCTATTTTTTCATACGGATTGATTTTCATTTTATTTTCTCTTAGATTTTACGTACGTAAAGTCTTACTGTCTAAACTGCCCTTAATTAATATCAAAACAAAATGTAAAAAATAGCTGTGTTCGCTTACTTTCGAAGCAGAAACTTCTAACATTTATGAAAAATATTGAATTGAATTATTTTTTTTACACAATAATAATTTAAGGGCTTATCAATCTTATGTGTAAAGATCCCTGAAAGATGTTAATACGACCTACAATGTTTCTAGAACTGGTGGCTGCATGACTAGCAAACAACAAAAAATAAATTTATTAACTATTTTTAATTAAAGAACAAACCTAATGTGTTTTGTTAAAACTAAAAAATAAAAAGCAATTAAAATAAAAGCATAAAAAAAGAATCTTGTCCCACCTCAGCTTATTTAAATTGTTAAAATGTTGTGAAAATTAGTGTAATGTGTTATTATGTTGTGTGCATTAAAAGTTTAAAATAAAAAATCTAAATACATTCATATGTAACGCCTTTTTTAAATATTTTTTTTTTTTTTCAAAACAAAAATAAACAAATTTTAAAAGAAACAGCCGGCAAAAAACGTAAACAAACAACCTTCAGCTGGGCTATCAACACCACCTGATATAAATTCGCCTTGCATCAGAGCTGTAAATGAATCTTTTTTGATTTTAATTCGTTACGAATTAGCAAATTTTGAATTAATTCTTTTCACACAAAAAAATAAATTGAATTAAATTTGAATCAATTCAAACGAATTAGGCAGAAATGAATTGCAATTCGTTTCCAATTCAAATAAATTTGTAAAAGCCTTGTCCTGGATCTGCTGAACTTATTTTTGACTTCATTCATTGAATTGCAATACATTGTTCTTATTCATTTGAATGAATTTAAAATCAATTCAAACGAATTGTAAAAGGCATTGAATTCACTTTAACAAATTCATTTGAATTGGAAATAAATTGCAATTCATTTTTCAGATTTATTTGAATTGAAAAATGAATTGAAACTCATTTTACAAATTCATTTGAATTCTTTTGAAATGATTCGAATTTCACTCAATTCATTTTTTTGTATGAAAATAATTGATTCAAAATTTGGTAATTCAGTAAATGAATGATTCGCGAATTAATTAAAAAATAAATGATTCATTTACAGCTCTGCCTTGCATTACAGGTTATTGCAGTGCAGAAAAAGCTCCTCATATGTTTGAAATCTAAAATGTAGTAGTGAATCTCTGGTTCTCTCTTGCCACGGTACAATTTTCAGTACAAGACAAAACAAAATTTCATGTTTTCTGTTACACCAAACCATATCTACTACAAAACAGATTTTATTTCATATTTAATTAGGCAGTCTTAAAAACTGAAAAGTGACACAAATTAGTTGTCTAAGATTAACCTCGAATATCTCAAAACTATACTTTCAAACTAAGATCTTCAAAACGCCATAACTTCGTGAATTTCATAGATTTTTTTTCTTGCCGTTCAGTTCAGAATTTTGTAATTTATCGAAAAACATCGAAAACTGATTTTCGACCCCTGAAAAGAAAAGATCCATTTTGCATCACAAATCCCAACACTGATTCGTATATGATTGGTAGCTGACATACATATATATGTATGTACATATATATTAAATTGAACTTTCTAATTTATGTACATACATATAAGAAACTGTTAAAATTACATTATGGAAGAAAAAACCTTAAAAAACACAATTTGTTAGATATTCTTACATATGTATGTACATATCTACATATAAAGAAAAACTACAAAGCAATATACATACATATGTAAGTAGGTAAAATATGATTAAAATAGAGGATAAACATAAATAAATCAGTCAAGTGCGAGTTAGACTCACACACGTAGGGTTCCGTACTATGTTTAGTACAACTTTAAAAATTCAAGTTGTTAATTTTTTATTGTCTTATGAGTCAACCTTTAATTTTTAAATTAAAGTCATAATCGCGAAAATTGCATCACCTTGAACCTGGTGAAGAATAAAGCCTAGTACTCAGTTCGAATTTTTAAAAATGGTAGCAAAAATTATTATTTCACAAGGAAAATTTGACATTTAAAATGTGGTGTTTATCTCGCGATTTTAAAGAATCGCTACCACATTGGGTCTCATGCATAAAACGTGAGCATGAGCTCGATTTTTTGAGTAAAAGGTGCTTGTCGTATGCATAATAAAATTTTAAGTATTTGCTTTTACTCACAGCTCACGTTTGATCTCGTCGTGCTCAGTTTGAACTAAGTGAGATGAGCTTGAGCTCATTTTCATATGCATAAAAACAAGCTTTTGCTTTCTTTTGTGAGCTCTTGCTCAAATTTTGTTGAGCCTGCCTTATATTTGACTCGCGTACACTAAAAAGGAATCATGGCTGAATATTTTGTGCCACAAAGAAATACAAAATGTTATCAACAGCGTAAAACAAATTTAGCAAGTGAGGATAAAAAATTATACAGGTTTGTATTCTTAATTATTAATTTTTTTATATAATTAATAATAAAATGATAAATACATAGGTTTGTGATAGTGGCATCTGCTGGTTGGCTAATTATTTTTTTGAGGGTTAAGAAGAAGCAAGATTGATAAAATTCGACTGTTTTTAAGATTTTGTGCCGATCCTGGATTCCAAAATGGTATAGCCACAGATATTGGAGTCCATCAATCAACTGTGTCGCGAACTATTGCCGAAGTTGTGAAATTTATATCTGCCAAAGCAAGCGAGTGTTTTGCATTTGCAATTGGAGTGATTGATTGATCTCATATAAAAATTAAAAAGACCAACAAATCAAAGCGATGAGTATATTTGTAGAAAAGGCTTCCACTCTATAAATGTGCAGGCAACTTGTGATGGAAAAGAACTTTTTACAAGCGTTGACATATCCTAGCCTGGTTCAGTTCATGACTCATGCATCTTACGAAACAGCGAGGTCTGTAGAATAACGCAAAATGCAACGAACGATGCATTACTTCTCGGGGATGAGGGCTATGGAATACGCCCATGGCTAATGACACCATTCCGAAACCTAACAACTGGCATAGAAAAAGCATTCAACAAAAAGTGTTTACAAGAGAACGTATGACACGTTAGTACGGTGTTTTGGGCAATTGAAGCAGAGATTTTCGATACTTCAATACAAAATTCGTGTATCGACAGAGTTATCGCCCCACGTAATAGCCAGTTGTTTCATTTTTCATAAGATAGCTAAATTTTTAAATTTTTATCAATGACGATTACAACAATACTGATATATGGCAATTAGGAAACGATATCGAACAACAAACAGCAAGAAATTCTGATTCTTTTACTTTCACTTGACGGCATGTTTCATGCTTCAATAACAATTAGACGTTTGATCTCCCTTTGCTCAAGTAATTGCAATTGGTTTGAACTTATTTTTATGCATACAAAATTGAGCAAAAGCTGTTGCTGTTTGATTGAACTCGACTTACGAGCAATTGCTCACCTGCCTCAACTCAGCGCTTTTACTCGTTTTTATGCATGAGGCCCATTGTCTTACAAAATTTTCCACATAAAATAATACATATTTGCTTTATTTCACAGCTTTAATAAAATGTTGCCAGAAACATTTCAACGTTTTTTCATAGCAAAAACAGAGTACTGCTTGTGCAACATTTTTTCCTGACTTTTTCATACAATTGTTTTATGTACATACATATCGTTACGTTAATATAGAAATGCCCTTGGTCGTTTTTTTTAAATCGTGTTTTTTTGCATATTTGGATAGATGATCTTCTAATACATACATATGTATAAATAAAATTAATTGTTACATCATTAAAACGCTAGGCAGAGTCGCCCCGAGGGCAGGATAGGAGCACGAATATTGAATATTTAAAGAATTCGAATGTTATCTATCACTATTAAAACAAACAACAATAAGTTGTAGAAGAGCACCTATGTATGCTCCACTCGTGGCTCAATAGTTGCCACTATATTTCAAAAGTACGATGAACCGTCCAATGACGCCGGCGAGTGTGCGAATTAAAAAACGGCTAGCTATTCAAAAGTTAGTATAGGTTCTTTAATTGCCCACAAAAAAGTAATAAAGAAGTAAAATACGTAAACAATAATATTATATGTATATGAAATTACCAATTACCATACCATAAACATTCAGCAGGATTATTACGAACTGAATATTTTTTTACGATCATGTTTAAAAAACTGTCTGGAGCACAAAGATTCAATTAGTAAGAGAAGAGGAGGCAACGACTGAAGTGCTTATTAAGAAGGTCCTAAAGCTAACTTCCTATTTTGCTCCTTCTAGTTCTTCGGCTGTCATCAGTGAACGTGAGTACACTAAATCAAAGCATATTTAACAAGGTGATAGCGTAAGGGAGAGGAAATTTCAGAAAAAAATTTTTTCAAATTTTTTCATATGGATTTTGACAGTAAAATAGATATTGTTCTCTTTTAAAAAACCTGATTAATGTCAAACTCCATATAAAAAAAATTGAAAAAATTTCTCTTTAATATTAGCTCCGCCTTGTGCAGTCACCTGGTTAAATATGCCTTGCACTAAATGAAGTTGAAATACTAGTAATACCAGATTCAGATTCTAATGATGAAGATATTAATGAGAATGAAGCTGACAAAACGATATTAATTTTTTCTCCTAAAACTGTTGGCTTGATAAATTCGGATGCATCCTCTTGGCCAGAATTTAAAAATAAAAATGAAAAGAATGAGTTAATTTTTAAAGGGCCCTTGCCATTAAAGGCTGATAACTATTATCCAAAAATTACCCAATAAAGGTAATTTTGTAATCAACATCAGCTTCGTTGTGCAGAAAATGGGGAAAAAATAAAACGTTAATGTTTACCATTCTAGATTTCATTAAAACTTTTTTTATTTAATTTAAAAAAAAATCTATCTCTTATATTTTTTTATTTTTACTACATAATATGTAACCCTTTTGTAATTATAAGTATAAAATCAAAAAAAAATAAATTATATGAGAAATATAAGTTTATTTAGACCAATTAAATGTGTAGAGGGCCAGATCACAATCTCACCCCGGGCACCTACTAACCTCGGGGCGGCCCTGACGCTAGGAAAATTTAATAAAAAATTGCGTTAAAAAATAATTCGCGACTACAAAACTATAATTTTTAAAGTTTTTCCCTTCTTCTGTAAAGTATGTAGTTTCACTGCATTCCGCATGAAAAACTGAACAGAGTACCAGGCTTAAATAAAAACTCAAAATTACTTGATATTAAGTAACATAAGAAGGAACTACTCAATTAGATGAAAGAACCTGGTGGAGAAATAAATTAAAACCCACATGTGAGGATTGTTACCTCACTTTTTCGATATGGTGCAGTACTAGTAAAAATATCTAAGATTGAGTGGACTCTGATGAGCCTTCTTCCTGTGCAAAGGTACAGGTCGGCTGTATTTTCCTGAAAAAGCTCCTACATGTTTATAGACCCTGACAATACAACCTACTAGTGTTGGCCATTTTAAATTAAAACCTCAAAAAAAGAATAATAAAATGAGGACAGTTTTTTATTGACAAAAATATTTTTATTATTATTTTGTTTACAATATTTCAATAACCATCGGATATCATTATCTATACATCTATACGTATAATAAAATAGTAACGCATTTGCGTCTGTCTGTCTGCTTTTCTTTTGCGTTCGCATCACGTAAAAACAACTTGATAGATCTTAACAAAATTTTGTGAGGAGATACCTTAGTATCCTGATTCAAATATAGGATATTTTTTTTTGCAAAAATATCTTATTTTCTAGAAAAAGTGTAAAAAAAAGCAGTGAAAGTATGCAATTTTACTTTAAGGCACCTTTTATTTTGTGGGATATTTTAATACTATTGCGCACCAGCTAACGCTGTTTTAAAATTATGACAAAATATGAACTTAAAGCGGGGTATTTTAAACACGGTTGCGCAACAGATATCGCTGTTTTAAAATGATAATGAAATAATGACAAAATATGAATTACTTACTGCCAAATAGCCAATTGAATAAAATTTGATTTATATTTTTACTTTGTGGAATTACATCTTTTACAGAGCTTTACAATAATTTTGAGAATTTTAGAATTTTATCCAGCGTTGGGTACCTTTATAAAAAGTAATATAGTATAAAAGTAAGAGTGGATTAGTTTCAAAGCAAAATCGGACAAAATATTGTCAGGACGCTCACAACGTGTGTGGGCACAGCTAGTTATGTATCTATAACGATACAAAACTTGTTTTCTTTACGCCATAATATAAAGATAACCAGGCAAAATAGAATTATTCTAATGAGCTCATTTTGGGTTTCAATCAGTGTTGGGATTTTTGGTGCAATTGTACCAAATTTGGTAAACTCAACTCGTCGTTGGTACACTTTTTGCTTTTTTGGTCCAATTTCATATAAAATTTATTCAATACTTTTTTTATTTCATCAATATTTTTTTACTTTTTCTTACAATAAACATTGCTAATTTCATAGTTCTCCAACCCTGCCTAGAACTACATATCTAAGTTGCTACATTTTTGATTTACAAGACATTTCCGGCAATGTGAGAAATCGTAAGGTCTTTTGTGTAATTGTTCTTTCAAATGACTGCAGGCATACTCTAGTGGAGTTTGAAGCACTTGATGGAAATTGTAAGACTTTTGCTTATGACAAAGGTAAGTATTTTCACAAAATAGTTCTTAGTAAATTAGCAACACAGAAACTGCATTCTAGGAATAAAATCAATGCATAAAAATTTTCATTTGTTCTCTTTTAATGTCGAGCTACTGTATATATGATTTCTTAATTCTTTTTTTTATTTAAAGCAAATTTTGGTAGAATTGATGCTAATTTGGTACAATTTTATCATTGCACTGGTACAATTTAAACATTATCAGATCCCGACACTGGTTTCAATTCACGACTGCTGAGAACCATTCATATCCATCATTGCACCCTATAGATGTACAGGGACCATGTTGATATACAGGTGATACTTTAACTTTAATACAAAGTTGAGTAATAAAAAATAAAAAAATAGCAAGAATTACAACATTAGGAAGGATTTTGCCAAAAAAAAGTGAATATTTATTAAAGGCGATGGATTCACTATCATCTGTCAAAAATGACATGTGTGCTCAAAAAGTATGATACTTAGTTCGGATTACAACAATCCTGTACGAGTTGATAATCTTTGAAAAATTTTAGAATAATTTTCTCCATGAAATCAGAGATGCAAAATCTTCTTTTTGTTAATAATGTGGCTCCTGAAACGTTTTTTCGACAACTTTTTGAGTATTTGAGAATTGTTCGACCGTGTAGGTACTTACATACAGAGAAGTGAGATAATTTTTAACAAAAATAAGTTGAATTATTAAAGTGAGTGATCTGCATTCCGTACAAAAATATATACATATGTATCTATCGTTTATCTGGAAAACTACAATAGGTGGCCTTTAAACTTTGTCATTTGCCATATGGCTTGATCTCGCACATGAGAGTAGCAAAACTGACCGGGTTTTAGTTGGTTATTTATATATGTAAACTAATTTCTATCACAAATTTAGCAAATATCTATTATCTATTACACATAATAAAATATTAACTCACTTCCGTCTGTCTGTTTGTCTTTCTGTCTGCTTTTCATTGACGTTCTCATCACGTAAAAACTACTGGATGGATTTTAACAAAATTTTGTAATTAGGTACCTAAGTATCCTGGCCCAATGTAGCATGTCTTACGGCGGAACTAAAAACGCCGGTATTACCACATAGCACTAAATCGCCGGTAATACCAAATAGCTTTAAATCGCCGGCGAATTAAAATAATTATTAATTGGCTATGCTAGCTTCAAACTAATTCGCCTAAAGAACACCATAAGCGCTTGCGAAGCTTTACTATCGCACTTACCATCTGTCTTATCTACTACTATCCCTTTCTAAAGGAAGTAACACAGTTAACGTAGGCATTAATTGCCTGAGTGTTACTTCTCTTAAAAAAAAACTAAAGTCGTAAGGGTCTTTGGTGTGGATTTCCTTCAAAGCAAAATCGAACAAAATATTGAAGGACGCTGACGAAGTGGCGGGCACAGCTAGTTTAAAATATATTTATTATTTAGAATAATAAATAACCAAGATAAGTATATCGCGTATCATATACCAAATTTATAGGACAACTGCTATTGTAAGGCCGTATGCAACCTAACAGAATAAAACGTTTTGTTTTTCGGTGTAGTAAGTTTAGGTTATCGATTATGAATGATATACACATGTAGGTACTCGTATATCAGTAAAATTTACTGTACAATAAAAGAGTAATAACGTTTATTCTTTCGCACTAAAAAATAAAAAAACGGATACTAGAAAACATATACTTTTCATACATACATACATACATACATACATGCATACATACATACATACATACATACATACATACATACATACATACATACATACATACATACAAACATACATATTTACATACATATTTACATACATATTTACATACATAAATGTTAATAATTTTTACAGCCGTAAGGTACCTATGTATATTTAAAAAAAATATTTTCAATTGTAAAATATTTAAACATACCATTTTCTTATACATATTTGAATTTATTTAGTTTCAACTGTTAAGCAAATCATTTGCTGAAATATTGGCTTGATCTAAACGTATGTTATTGGCATTTCCCTTAGTATTAATTCTTCCAATTTGATCATTTTGCTTATTCAATTCAGAATTCATATCTTCGGCCATGTTCCGAAGATTAGATAGAATCGAATTAACTTGACACAAATTTGATTCCATTTCATCTTCGCGAGCATCGTTTGTTATACGTGTTATGTAACCACTCGAAGGACTTGTGGATGTGCCAACGTTTGGAGTTTTCTTACCATGCAACCGTTGCGGCTGATCTACGATAATATAAGTATTCTTTTCTGTGCCAGTTTTAAGTCCTTGGTCGGACTCATCACGAGATGATACTTTGTTCCAAGGAGTTGTACAAACATTACAGCATCTTTTTAATCTCTTTAAGCTTCTTTCCACTTTGGTCATGTCGGCATTAATTTGCTCCATTCCTTGTTCTATTTGTTTTAGTTGTTCACGTTGAATAACAAGGGCTTCATTAGTACGCTTGCCGGCCTCTTCACTTTCATAAACCAAATTTACCATACGCCGGGTACTTTCTAATGACTCGTCAGTTATTTGGCCAACTTGATGACGTAATTCATCTAATTCTGAACTTCGTGTAGTTATATTGTCCATTATTTGCTATTATAAACTTTTTATTTCCGACTCGTTTTGTTTTGTCTTGATACGTTATCAAATGCTACTAAACTGTTTTATTTGTCGACTACTTACAATATTTTTATTTCTTGTTAAATCGTTGCGGTTTAATAAGTATATGATTGCTCTTTCTATATTTGTAAAACTATTCTTATATTAATCATATTCAAAAAAGAAACCTGATTTCGTGTAATAACAACATCGAGAGTATTCAATGCAATGAATAAATTTACCGAATCCTGAAAGGATTTCGTAACACAATAAAATATTAAACATTATTTAAATATTAAAATCACCATAAAATGGTTTATAGATATGTATACAGTATTAACAAGACCCCTTTCGCCATTTTTGTAAGGAAGCTAAAATGACTCAATAAATTATTAATATTAACATTAAAAAAGGAAAAAACTATTATTTTGGGGTGTCAACTAAACTACTCCACCCTATTTCCCGATTATGCCCAACAACTATACAGCTGTTCATCACCATATACCAAAGACACATACTGAATTTCATTTTGTTATGTTAAACGGTATGACCTGTACAAACTCCACAAAAATAGTGGCATACGCAACAGACAGACATCATCTCGAAAATAATTAAAATGGATTTAGGAGACCTCAGAACGTAAAAGGCCGTTGAAATCCCGACATCCATGATCACTATATTTTAATTATATAATAAATATATAAATTTTATAATTGTTTTTCTTGTGAAATTTAGATTTTTTCGTAAAATTTCGACTTTTTAAGAAAATAAAATTATTGACGGAATTTTTAAATTTGTGATATTTTGGTTATTTATGGCGTTTTCTTTTCTGAAAAAAAAAAATCTGCCTTATTAATAGGTAATCCTTTTTATGAATCACCCAGCCCTTGAAAAGTGTGACCTTTTTTATGAAAAGAACAGAAAAACAAACTGATTTTACATTTAACATAAAAATATTAATATTAGAAGTAAAAATATATTACCTACTGAAAATGTAGGGAAGAATATGACAATGACAACTACAAACATAACTGTATTTTATGTTGTTGCAGTTCGATTTGCCTTCAATTTGATCGAGATGTTGCGAGAACAAGAATGTTTATATAATTCTAGGCATAAGTTCTACCTCAACAAGCATGTCAAGTACACTGCCGTCAATGATATGGCCGAGAAGTTTAAAGATTTCTACTCCTATTACGGTTTACAACTCAACTCAGTTTGGTCATATGCGAGACAACTCAACTTTCGCACAACCAAACTCTTGTTTAGTATTATGAAATATGTATAACTTTTTGTGTGAAATTGTTATGGCGTTACCAACTCAAAGTATCAAAGAAAAACAACTTTATAAGAAAATTTTAAAACAAGACAAAGGTGTTTTACTATAAATAAAATATTTTAAAATGGATATAAGTAGAGATTTTTTTTGAAGACGATTCGGAAGATGTTCTACGTAATAAAAAAAGAAAGAAATCGCGATAAGTGAACCTACTTGAACTGCCCAGTGAAAAGTAAGAAAAATAAATGAGTTTAAAATGAGTAATAAATACAAAAATAAAGTAATTTTTACAAATGTGAATTACCAAAAGTGCAGCGGCAACGATTTAAATATAGGACTAGCTCAATCAACGATGAAGATCAAATTAGCGGAATCCAAATTGCGGCTTGCCTCGTCCAGTATCGCAATGCATTTCCTTCAGTTCTACAAGTCTTTCAAACTGGTGTTTAATTGTAACTTCTTAGTTTTATATAAATTTGTTCGAAATCTGTGATTAATAAAGGCCCTTATTATGAGTTGCATTCGATATTCGCTGGCTAACGAAGATCGAATATCGAAAGTCAAATTCATATTATGACTGTCGAAAATTTCGTTGTATAACGAATTTTCAATCGAACACAATTTTGCTTTCGATGCTTATTAAAAATGTATTTATTTGTAAATTTTTATTGTTTTTTTAAAAATCGCAGCCATAAATAATTTTATTTTAATTTCATACAGGTCTAAGGTTGTAAGTACAAAACAACAATTGGAAAAGTTCATTTTGCTAATAGCACAAATCCTCAGCTGGCAAAAGGTATATGCACAAAAGTTCAAGCGGCAAAATGGGAAGAAAGCACGAAGGAGCTAAATTGTATTGTGTCACCAGTTAGAACAACAGCAAAGTGGTCATATTAATTAATAATTAATTCAATTGTTTCTTTTATTAATTAGTAATAAAATATATATTTATAGTTCCAGCTGATAAATATATACTATTGTGTATAATCAAATTGAGTCAAATTCACAATAGCGCTAATTTTATCGAATGTACGCTATAATACCAAATGAAAATTCGTTCGATCAGAACTTTCGACTACGACTCGAAGATCGAAAGTTACTCATAATAGGCTTCAAAGTACTTGAAGACGAATTAAAAAAATTTACCTATCCGCTTTCCATTTTTCGTAAATAATTTACTTGAAACAACTGCTACCGATGAGTTGTCATTTTTTGGTACTTTTGTTAACCGCACTAACACCTGTAGTGCAATTTACTAACTTTTAACGATCTAAAACTTGTCAAGTATATCTACATCTTTATTTGCTTGCACTAACGCATTTGCGATTCACTAACCTATGGTTAACAAATGAAAAATACAAAAAAATAAATGGCAATGTTGCTAAACAAAATGGCAAAATAGCGAAAAGAACAAAGAGGAATGAAAAATAATAAACAAAATATACAAAACTTTCCACACACGTGCTTCATTTTTTGTTTGTTTTTAATTTTATTTCTAAAAAATTGTTTAAATTCATTTTTATAAGGTAGCTAAAATACATATGTATGTGTTTTAAATATAAATATTAATTATTTAGAATATTTTATATTTTACATCCAATGACTTTATCTTTTGATATTTTGATAAAGTAAACGACACAAAAATAGTTGTAGTTAAATTAACAATACTCGACTTGCTAAGAAAAACAGCTGATTTATAACAACATCAAATGTTATCAAAAAACATTTCTGAATAACAGTCTTTCGTTTTGTTGTTAATTTTTTTTAACAAGTCAAGAATCGTTAAAATTGAATAGTGAATCGCACCACTGGTTGCAAGGCGAATTCATACCAAGTGGAGTTGATAGCCCAGCTGATTGTCTTTTGCTCTCGTTTTTTGCTCATGTGTTGTCAAAAATACATTGTTTCATATCTGCTAATCTAATGTCAAAGTTGTTCTTTTGTTGTAGTTGTTGCTCTACTGCTCACACCTGGTATGAATTCGCCTTGCTGGGTTGTAAATAGTGATACTACAACAGAGTTGTAACACAATTCAAATTTAACTTAAACATGTTTAACAAGTTGAGTTGTAATTGATAATACCAAATTGTAAAATTTCAACTGAAGTAGAGTTGAGTTGTAAACCGTAATAGGGGCCTTCAATTCATCTATTAGACCCAATGAAGTAAAGGTAAAATTAAATCAAGGTATTATTGGTAATAAACGTGACGCAATGCTTTAAAATCTATTTCTCGAAAAGTCAAGGGAGAAAAAAGTGGGGCAGGTGCTGATGATGTAAAACCTACACCAGTGATCCCTCCCTAGTTATGGCTCCACAGCTCTCTTCTTCTTCTTTTTCTTTTTTTAATGCTTATATAAGTTGCAATTGCAATACTGCTTTTTAACTTTTGTATATGAGTATATTTAAAGAACTATTCAGCTATTTAAAGATTTTTGTTCTTGTTGTTGCCACCAAAAAAGGTTATGTCATATGTATGGAACATACAAACGTGTAAACACAAAAATGATAAACCTTACCCCCATCTCCATTAGACATTAACATGTCTTAACAAAAGTCAAACTTCATATAAAAAAACATTATTTTTATACTGTTTTTTATATGAAGTTTGACTTTTGTTAAGACATGTTAATGACTAATGTAGATGGGGGTTTATGTAAAACACAGATTTTACGTACCCATAAAATTACTTATGGCTAGAAAAGTGACATTCCATATGACACACTGTCGGAACACAGCTTAACAGGCTATTTTTTTACACTTCTTATGCCAAACTAAAATTCGGGCAAGTTGCGTACTGGTCTTTATGCTTAAAATTGTTTCGAATTTTATTTAAATAAGCAGAGTGATTAATTGGATTATATTGAGCACGACTAACATAATACTTGGTATAGTCAATAAACGAACGAGACTTTTTATACCTTTTGTATAACTTGTTTTAACATGTTTGAACTTTCTTAAATTGTTCAGCAAATATATGTACATATAAAGCGAGTTCTTATATTTTCCTCTAATTTTTTGTAAAATTCTGTTGTGGTTTATTATATCTGCTTTTTGCTTTGTTATTTAAATAATGAAAACTTTAAAAAATTTATGTACATATGTACATTTTTTCGAAAGCCTGGAGAATCGAAATTTTACAAAATGCTTAAAAAGAAAAAAATTATTTTGCAATAATAATTGTATACGGAAATTCGCCAATTTGTTTTGAATTAAGAAAAACTACGTACATATGTATGTATGTAATTATGTTTCTATTATTCTAGATAATACATATAAAAAATGTTTTTTCATAGAGATAAGTAATTTAGATTACCTTAAATTTCATCAAATTTGAATAATATCGCCTTCATCAATATCACTATCATAACAATCATCACTATCTTCAATGTCATCATTATCCATTTCGTTGTTGTCAATGTTTTCACTCCAAGGAAGCGCCTGATACTGCAGAAGCGTACTTTTTGATAAATTTTTATTGTCTGTAGATGGCTGCTTTATCTGTAAAATTTTAATGGATTTTGTTCGAATATTTTTTTGCGACATGGAATTTTCTTGTATAATACGAGTAGCTTTAGATGTTAACTGCAAATTGTTTAAAAATGTAATGAAATATTTTTTATTAATTTCTAAATACACGAGTAGTTTAGAGAAATTTTATTAGTATCTTCTTTGACTAATGACTATGACTAATATCTCACACGGAATTAGATTACTATGGTATGTTTTGCGGTTTGATGTAATATATAATATTACACCAAACTTTGCATTCGCCAAAAGTAAAAGGAATATATGTATATGAACATATAAGTTTTCCACTCTGTAGAAATATATACATAAGTTTGTCATTCCAAAAAGAAGGCATTTCTAAATCTATCAACCTGAGTCTGTTCTGGATAATGTCACACAAAGTCTACTCGAACTTCCTCCTCTCAATTAAAGGCCAGGATTCACTAACCTACACAATCATACGATGCAATCACAAAAACAATCTGACAGAAATCTGTCCTACTTAAAAAATCGTTTCAAATTGGCGTTGTAGATGCCACACTATTATACAAATTTATATTTTGCAACTCTGATCGCATAGAAAAATACTATTCGGCCCTATTCCCGTTAGGGTTTTAATTTTAATAGTCGTTTCCATGTCGTTGTTGTTTTTATCGTCGTTTCGTTCCTAAATTCGTATTCTTGAAATATATTGAAACGCTGAAGAAACGTTATGGAAAACAAAAAAAAAAAAATTAATAAAGTGTGGTAGCACTGTAATTTTTTGTGTTATTATTTATGACATTTTTGTAAATTTCCGAAAAGTTTGTTATTTCTTTATAAGTCAGTTCTGTTTTTGGCGTTGACAAGTGCGGACCTGATTTTTTTTAAGCTCGCATTAACAAAAAACAAAACATACATTGTGTGAATAATTTAAAACAAAAACAAACAAACAAACCTGTTCTAATACAACAACAAAGTTGTTTGTAAAATATTTTTTTTCCTTTTTCCTTTTCTTTATTTTTACAACGGCATATTGAATTGCTACTTTTAAAATAAAACAAAAACAATAAAGGCCAATGAGCCTCTTTAATTTAAGCAATAAAAATATGGACAATATTCTATTAAATAAAAACAAAAAAACTGAAAATAATTTGTGTGTAAATGATACGCCAGTTATACGTGCCCAATCTTGTTCGTCGCTTTTACTAAGCGATGACAATAAAATAACTACAAACAAATCGCCTTCTGAACACAGCGTTGCCAAAGATAATATGGATAGTGTAGAAAAACCCAAGACGCAAGTGGGAATGGAAAGATACATAACTGTATTGAAAAGAGGTCGAAGCCCTAAATCTTCGCAGATTGCACCAATGGCTAAAGTACAAAAGACAAGGACTCTAACGGAATAAATTCCCATAATCGTTTTGCTATTTTAGATAACGAAGCAATTGAAACAAAAACGGCACCCAAGTGGTTTAAACCACCACCAATTTTTTTAAGAGAGAAAAATTCAAATGAATTAATAACTAAGGTAATCTCAGCTATCGGGGAAAACTCATTCTATGTAATTCCTATCAAACGTGGTAACATTGATGAAACTAAAATTCAATTTATAGACGAAAGTAGTTATCGCAAAGCAGTAAAGGAGTTTGAATGCTGCAAAAAGAACTTTTATACCTATCAGCTGAAGAGTAGCAAAGGCCTACAGGTAGTCATCAAAGGTGTAGACTCATATGTTAATCCAGTGGAAATAAAAGCTGGCCTCCAAAAAGCAGGATTTAAGGTGAAAAGCGTTGACAATCTCAGAAATCGAGAGCGTGTCCCTCAACCTCTATTTCGCGTTGAACTGGAACCTGGGGATATTAGATTGAAGAAGAACGAAACGCATCCCATTTATAATCTAAAATATCTGTTACACCGCAGGATAAGTGTAGAGGAACCACATTAGCGGTCAGGACCCGTCCAGTGTTTAAATTGCCAAGAATATGGCCATAAAAGGGCGTACTGCAAGTTGCCTCCGGTTTGCGTTGTGTGTGGAGAGCTTCATTGTTCCGCCCAATGCGACAAACCAAAGGATGACTCGAAGGTTAAAAAATGTAGCAATTGCGGTGGAAATCACACCGCTAACTACAGAGGCTGTCCAGTTTTTTCTATGGTAAGGAAGTCAACTCAGAAATTAAATACTCCTGCTAGGCAGCCACAATACCAAACAAATGCTCAAAAATGAAATGTGATTTTAAGTTTGTATGCCTTGTATTTAATCCAATGAAATAAAATGTCTTTATTTTAATAAAAACTTAACTGCCTATGTATATTTTTATAATTCTAAATAGTTAACAATTCATCGATTGCATTATTTTAACTCTTATACTTGAAGCTATCTGGTCATCGTTTGTCTCAATACTCCAATTTTCATTTGTGTCATCTTCAGTGTTAATTTCAGGCAATTCAATTTTGAAATCAAGACAAATATTGTGCAAGGCAGCACAAACATCTGTGATTTTCCCTGCAGTTTTTGGTGAGTAATGTAACTGTCTTGCACCCAGTATGCACCGAAACCTGTTTTTAAGTACACCAATTGTACGTTCAACGGGATTCCTAGTTTGTGAGTGGATATGATTAAATCTACTTTCAGGACTACCCTCGTGTGCTAATCTAAACGGAGTGATCAAAAAAGGTTCGAGTGGATAACCGGCGTCCCCTAAAGAAGTGTTCATGAATTTTGTTAAAAATTATTTTATTGGTTACTTTTAATCCCACCTAATAGCCACGTATTTTTATATCCTTCGTTATACGAATTCCTCAAGAACTGCTTTAATTCACTAGCATTCCATACCAGTGAATCATGAGCCGATCCGGGATGATGAGATGATATGTACCTAATTTTCAATCTATGGTCGCATACCTGCAAGAAATTTATCAAACATAGTTAAGTAGGCATAAAAAATTTAATAAGGGAATTTATGTTACTAAGGTTACATTGAGACTATAAAACCCTTTTCTATTGTAATATTTAAATCGTTCCTCAATTCTAGGCGCTAATATTTTTACATGGGTGCCATCGATGCATCCTATGACGCCTGGAAAGCCGTTTTTTTTTTTTGTAAAAGTGTTCCATTATTTCTGATTTTTCATCTTCAGTCATATGAAAAGAAATCCAACTGTCACAAAGTTCACTGTGCATAGTATTGATACACTCCTTAAAAACTTTGCTAACTGAAGACTGTGAGAGACCTACATACATTATAGTCGTTCCCAGCCCCCTTTTGATAACTGCCTTCTGCAAGTATGCGCATAGTTGCTGCCAGCTTTAGAACATTTGGATCTGACGATGATCTCTTTGCTTCAGCTAATTTTGGAGTTATTTTATCTAAAACATATTTAAAGGCTGCCTTGCTTAGCCTAAAATAGCTGACAAATCTGAAAATCGAAATTTTATTTATTGCAACCATTTTTTGTTTGTTTAAAACTTACTTGGAATTAGGCATGGCAAATATGTTTGATTTGTCCCTTATTTGTTTTCGCAGAAGATTCATCTCCGCAACTGTGTATTCATCTTCGTCATCAGAGGATGAATAAAGGGCAACACTTAGCATATTTTTGAAACACTTTTTAATTACAAATGAAATTAAATTTATTTTTAGCGGCAAGCATAAATAAACATTTGTTTTTATTTTTTGACAGTTCACTACAGGCTGGTTCAAAATGATATATTTGCTTAAAGATTTTTTACCATCCTGCAAACTTTAATCTGTTACAAAAATCCTCAGAGTGGAAAAAATTACGTGGTTCCACAAAATTTTAAATTCGACAAGCTGATCGACTGTAGTCGAAATTCGACTCCGACAACCGTAGTAAGGCCGATTATTTATGAAAAATATCATGAATGTTGAATGCTAGATTGAAAGCCAATTTGATTATTTGCTAGGAGTTTATGCTTCTTAATAAACCACATAGACGTGTTGAAATCATTTTTTCTATGATTTTTTTGTATGGTAAGAGTGAGATGGGTCTAAAGTAGTTAATGTTTTCCATAGGTTTGCCATTTTTGTCAATAGGGATTACTATACTTGTCTTAAAAAATTGTGGAATTATACCAGAATCAAAGATATTATTAAACAATGTCAACAGCGAGTTTAAAAAGAACGAGGGACGTTTTTTTAGCATGGGATATGATATTTTGTCGAGCCCAGGAGTTTTTCCTTTAGAAGTTTCAAGACTGTGGTTTAATTCATGCAAAGGTTTTTATAACTCGAGAGATTTATTAGAACAAGAGGTCACTTGGGGTGATGAAAGAGTTTGTTTTTTCCTATTTTGAAATGTTTGAGAAAAATTACTGTCATCGGAGCAATTCGTCAAATAGGCTGCAAAACAGTTTAAGAGGTCGTTGGAATCTGTAACTCCATTTCCGTTAAAATCAAAAATATATATGTATAAAATTTAATTGTTCCGAAAAAGCAATATAAATTTTAAACATTAAACAAAATAAATTTGTAAACCAGTGTTATTCAAACTTAACTTCAAATGTACTAAATCGCTCCATTTACAGGAAAATAGTCAAATTATTGTTGTCTCCTTCTGGCCAGAGAAACAAGTCGTCGTAAAAACTCGGCGGCGGTGGCTGAGCAAAAAAATTTTCGGCGGCGGCTGAAAGTCTTACTCTGTTATCAAACGAACAACAATAAAAATAAACAAACACTTACATTTATTGATAATTTTTTTACTTAGAAAAAGTAAATGTTACAAATTAACTCGAAAGATTTAAAAAATTAATATTTAATCATATTATGATTTTATATAAAAAAAATTAAAAAAAATTAAGTTTTTATTACTATGTACATATGTAGGTATCTCCTGTCAAAATCATCCATTGCTTTGATTGAGTGTTTTTTCTTAAAATTTGTTATTAGGATATGTACATACATACATATATACAATGTAAAAAAAAGAAAAAAAAACTTATTATATCTTTTTGTTCCATTTTCAACAAAACTATAATCAGTAATAATTATTTCTGTGGAAAACGGTTACATTTTAAGCATTGAAAGGTTGTAATTCATATTTTAATGTTGCCAGTCGTAAAAAAATATATGTTGATTAACTTGTAAGGCTGGCATTGCTTTTTAGGTAAAAATTACCATATAAATCAGAGATTGGAATGATTATGAGTTTTATTTTAAAAATTGGGTTTTAATGATTATTTCTTGATTTTTATTTTCTACTCAAAGAATAAAAATTATTCTCTGGCCAGAGAAACAAGTCGTCGTAAAAACTCGGCGGCGGTGGCTGAGCAAAAAAATTTTCGGCGGCGGCTGAAAGTCTTACTCTGTTATCAAAAAGAACAACAATAAAAATAAACAAACACTTACATTTATTGATAATTTTTTTACTTAGAAAAAGTAAATGTTACAAATTAACTCGAAAGATTTAAAAAATTAATATTTAATCATATTATGATTTTATATAAAAAAAATTAAGTTTTTATTACTATGTACATATGTAGGTATCTCCTGTCAAAATCATCCATTGCTTTGATTGAGTGTTTTTTCTTAAAATTTGTTATTAGGATATGTACATACATACATATATACAATGTAAAAAAAAGAAAAAAAAAACTTATTATATCTTTTTGTTCCATTTTCAACAAAACTATAATCAGTAATAATTATATCTGTGGAAAACGGTTACATTTTAAGCATTGAAAGGTTGTAATTCATATTTTAATGTTGCCAGTCGTAAAAAAATATATGTTGATTAACTTGTAAGGCTGGCATTGCTTTTTAGGTAAAAATTACCATATAAATCAGAGATTGGAATGATTATGAGTTTTATTTTAAAAATTGGGTTTTAATGATTATTTCTTGATTTTTATTTTCTACTCAAAGAATAAAAATTATTCTCTGAGCTTTATTTAATGCTTAGAACATAACGATTATGTATTAAGTTTTGTTTTCTGCTTTGGGAATAAAAATTAATCTCTAAGTTTTATTTTCTGCTCAGAGAATAAAAATTATTGTCTAAGTTTTATTCTTTGCTCGCCATTTAATGATTGATGTTTAAGTTTTATTTTCTAATTGAAGAATAAAAATTACTCTCTAAGTTTTATTTTCCGATTGAAGAATAAATAAATTAGTCAAGTGCGAGTTAGACTCACACACGTAGGGTTCCGTACTATGTTCAGTATAATTTAAAAATTCCAGTTGTTTATTTCTTTATGTCTTATGGGACACCCTTAAATTTTAAAATTAAAGTAATATTCGCGAAAATTGCATCATAATTAGAACACCCTTTAAACTTTAATATGTGATTGATTTTATAGCGGCCATGGTAATACACTTTCTATTAAAATATCAGAAGCCTACCTATTGCGGTTAAAAAAATAAGGTAATATTCGTGAAAAACACGTTACTAATGGACACACTTCAATTTTAAGTATTTGTTATAGCGGCCGAAGTAACACATCTACTGTAAACATTTCAAGAGGGTATCTATTACGGTTTACAAAATCATGTCACTGTCGGAACACCCTTTAATTTTATTAGTCATTATAGTGGCCATGGCAACTTCCTTTCTATAAATATATTAAGAGTCTACTTATTGCCATTAAAAAATAAGTCACTATAAGTGAAAAACATGTCACTGTCGGAACACCCTTTAATTTTTAGTAATTGTCATATCGGCCATGGGAACATATCTTCTGTACAAAATTTCAAGAGTCTACCTGTTACGGTTCAAGAAATAAGGCGTTATACATGCAAATCACGTCACTGGCGGAAAACCCTTTAATTTTTATTATTTGTTATAGTGGACCTTCTGTAAAAATTTCAAGATTCCACCTATTCATTCAAAACTTAGGATATACACATGCAAATCACGTCACTATTGGAACACTCTTTAATATTTAAGTTCAATTTTGTATACTTGTTTATAAAACAAACATGGTTTTAATTACAGTCTGCAAATTGTAAGTGGTTTCCTCTTACAGCTCAAAAAAAAGACATAAACGTAAATAACACGTCACCTTTGGAACACCCTATAAGTTTTAATATTTTTTGCTATAGCGGTCATAGTTATACACCTTTGGTTAAATTTTCAAGAGTATACCTATTATGATTCAAAACTTAGGCCTTATACATGCAAATCACTCCACTATCGGAACACCCTTTAATTTTTAGGTTTATTTTTTTCAGACTTGTTTATATAGTGAACTAATTTTAATTTAGTGCTTGCATATTTTTAGTGAATTCCTCCTACAGTTCAAGAAATAAGCACATATTCGTGAATAACACCTCTCTATCGGAACACCCTATAAATTTTAATATTTGTTGCTATAGCGGCCAAAATCATACACCTTCTGTAATAATTTCAAGATTCGACCTATTATGATTCAAAACTTAGGCCTTATAAGTCAAAATAACACCACTATCGGAACACCCTTTAATTTTTAGGTTTATTTTTTAGACTTGTATATAAGGCGAACTACGTTTTTATTACAGTTTGTAAATTTTTAGTGTATGCCTCCTACAGTTCAAGAAATAAACACATATTCGTGAATAACACCTCTCTATCGGAACACCCTATAAGTTTTAATTTTTGTTGTTATAGCGGCCATCGCTATACACCTTCTGTGAAAATTTCAAGAGTCTACCTATTATGGTTCAAAACTTATGCCTTATACATGCATTTCACACCACTATTGGAACACCCTTTAATTTTTAGTTTTATTTTTTTATACTTGTTTATATAGTGAACTAAGTTTTAATAACTGTTTGTAAATTTCAAGTGTATCGCTCCTACAGTTCAAGAAATAAACACATTTTCGTAAATAACACCTCTCTATTGGAACACCCTATAAGTTTTAGTATTTGTTGCTATAGCGGCAACAACTATACATCATCTGTGAAAATTTCAAGAGTCTACCTATTACGGTTCCAGAGATAAAAGGCGCTGACAGACGGACAGACGGACAGACATTGTAGCGAAAACAATAGGGTTTCGTTTTTACACTTTGTGTATGGAACCCTAAAAATACTCTCTGAGTTTTATTTTCTGATTGAAGAATAAAAATTACTTTCTGAGTTTTATATTTCACTTAGAAAATAAGGATTATTTTCCAAGTTTTATATTTCGTTTAGAAAATAAAAATTATTTCTTGAGTTTTATTTTTTACTTAAAAATAAAAATTATTTTTTCTTTTGTTAATTTGGACATATGTAAGTATATAAATAGTACTTTTTGGAACTTTTTTACTGAAACACATATCTCACTGAAACCCTATCTCAAATAACGATACTAATATTATTTCTATGTGTTTCAGTAAAAAAGTTCCATAAAAGTACCAAAGTACACGTTTTATCCCCCAAATATTGAAATGAAGAAAAAGTACCAAACACTAGTTTGATACTTTTACTATATCAAAAGAATGCCAACTAAACTAATTTCTATGTTTTTTAGTTAAAAAGTTTCAAACCAAAGAAATAATTTTTATTTTTAAGTAAAAAATAAAACTCAGGAAATAATTTTTATTTTCTAAGCGAAATATAAAACTTGGAAAATAATCCCTATTTTCTAAGTGAAATATAAAACTCAGAAAGTAATTTTTATTCTTCAATCAGAAAATAAAACTCAGGGAGTATTTTTTATTCTTTAATCGGAAAATAAAACTTCGAGAGTAATTTTTATTCTTCAATAAGAAAATAAAACTTAAACATCAATCATTAAATGGCGAGCAAAGAATAAAACTCAGACAATAATTTTTATTCTCTGAGCAGAAAATAAAACTCGGAGAATAATTTTTATTTTCCAAGCGAAAAATAAAATTCAACAAATAATCATTGATGTCTGAGGAATAAATAGAACTCAAAAAATAATTTTTATTTTTGATTTTTTTCAATAAAACTTAAAAAATAAAAATCATTGGCGGAACGGACAGTCCCCTTAAAGACGATTGCAATGGTGTACTCCTTGTACATGTAGCATATCCCTAACATAATGATTTTTTTCTTTTAAAATGTGATGGATAATCATTATTTGCGATCCCTGATATAAATACAATTCTATTAACAATCAAGTTTAAATAAAAAGCTACAAAGTTTAATTTACATTTCTTTACTAATAGAAATTTGAAAAACAAAATTTTAAGTACGACAAAACCCAAAAGAAAAATGTCGGCTAACATTTTTGAGCCGTAACAAGCAGCACTCTTCGGCGGTGGCTTGATTATTTAAAAAAATTCGGAGGAGGCTGTTAGCCGGCTATGAACCGCTCGACTTCTTACGATATACAAGTATTTGATTTTATATAGTTATGTGCATATTTTGACTTGATGTGTGTAGTTATGTTTTATTTGAGTTTATTTTACCAAATACGCTAGGTAAATCATAACTTGAACAACAGCTATTTCATATTGCAAACCATATTTTAAATGAATTGAAATGTTATGTGATTGCAAAGATAAAAGAATAAAGAAAGGGTAAAACGGGAAAATTTATTGAACAAAGCATAAAGTGTCAAACGAGCTGTTCATAAGAATAAAGAGCTATGTTAGCTCTGTATTTTGAACAAGTGCTCAAGAAAAAATTTTGCGTCAGTGGTATTTAAAAAAGAGCTAAAAATAACGCGAGAAGAGCTAAGTTGGCATCGCTGGTGACGACTGTACCAAATTTGGTACAAATGTACCACAAATTCCAGCACTGATTTGAATATTAAATCCAAGGCGAATTCATACCAGGTGAGAGCAGTAGGACAACAACTACAACAAAACAACAACTTTGACATTAGATTAGCAGATATGAAACAATGTATTTTTTGACAAGACATTAGCAAAAAACCAGAGCAAAAAATTATCAGCTGGGCTATCGACTCCACCTGGTATGAATTCGCCTTGATTAAATCTTTAGCATACATCAGAGTTGGTGTAATTGTATATTTTTTTGTACATTTCAAACCAGAAAAGTATAATGGTACACCAATGGTTTATTTGGTACAATTTTTAAAGTTTCCCTAGCTTTATGTTTTAGATCGTTTGGAATGCCAAGTTTAAAAAACTTTGTCTCATTTGTAATTACGCAAATCCTTCAACTTTCAAATAAATAATTGAAATACTTAAATAAAGGTCGGGATTCCATGTAGCCTAGAAATAAGTCCAATATCAGTTTGTTTTAGTTGCCTGAAGAAAAAATAATAAAATTCTAATTAAAACGTATCGGCATACATATTTAATAAAATGAAAGAAATGAAAATAATTAAGTGCAAAACCTTAAAATATTTTTTCACCCAAAAACACTTTCTAGAACCAGTTACAATTAAATTTACATATTTTGTTCAGAGGCAGAAAATATTATTAATTTTTCAACTCTTCTATCGACAGTTTAGAGGGGCTACCAGCTGATCGATATCCTGAAAAACGTTGGTAAATGAAAGATTTTTCTGTCTTGTTTTAATTTTATAATAATCTCAGAAGATTTCAGTACGCTGGTGCTAACCTAAGATGAGTGTGTTGTTGAATGGCTCCTCATCCGGTAAAAGGATAAATTAAAATTCTCAACCAAAATTTGTTTAGTACTTTTTTAGTACAAAAAGTACAATTTAAAAAGATGTCACATTTAACAAGGTGATAGCGTAAGGGAGAGGAAATATCAACAAAAAATTTTTTTATTTTTTTTTTATATGGATTTTGACAGTAATATCTATTTTATTCTCTCTTAAAATACATGATTAATGTCAAACCCCATATAAAAAACATTAAAAAATTTATTTTAATATTAGCTCCGACTTGTGCTGTCACCTGGTTAAATATGCCTTGAGCCGGTTGATACAATTTGAAAATTTCATTTACCATCACTGGCATACATTACCAAATCAATTGTTTTAATAAAATCTGCAATTATTTACCCAAAAATCGGCAACGGCTTTTCGCAACTTCTTTGTGTAATTTTATTTTCGGGATGGTGAACCAGTGTTGTGATTTGTGGTAAAATTGTACCAAATTTGGTACACTTAATGCTTTTTTGGTACAATTTCATATTTTTTTTTCATAATTTATTTATTGTATCTTCAATATTTTTGAACTAACAATAATTACTCGTATCTTAAGTCTAAAATAAAATATTCTTTTTAAGTCCAGCCAGTGCTAGACAAAAATAATGTTTGTTTCACGGATTTTGAAATCATTTGCGGGTCATCCCTCTAATGTACGGCCAAGAAAAGCAGTATCTCTTCTTTTTAGTCGAATGTAACCAGTTTCATTCAGCATGTTACGCGCCAAAGGGTTTGGATGAGATTCAAGCCTCTTTAGATATGTGACTGCATGTTTCGCTATTTCTGCTTTAACTGATGGCATGTTTAGGTCTTTGTGGATGTTCGAATTTTTTATATACCAGGGAGCAGATGTAATAATACGTAAAATCTTATTTTGGCGCCTTTGAATTTTTTCTACATTGCTAGCTGAGGCAGTGCCCCATAACTGAATCCCATAACACCAAATTGGCTTGAGGACCGACTTGTACAGTAGAAGTTTACAATCTAAGCTCAGGGTGGAGTTTCTGCCAATAAGCCAATTTAGTTGTACTGCTTTTAGTTTCATTTGTGTTAACTTGAAGTCAATGTGGCTTTTCCAAGTAAGGCGACGGTCAAGATGTATACCCAGGTATTTAACGTCTGAAAGCTGTGGTATCATTTGGTTATTTATGCGAATAGGAGGGCATGAGTCCCTGCGCAGTGTGAAGGTTATGTGAGTGCATTTTTGTTCATTCACTTTTATTCTCCATTTTTCTAGCCATTTTTCCAAATTGAGTATGTGGTCTTGTAAAAGTTGTGATGCTTCTTGGGCACTTTCATGACTACTTAAAAAAGCTGTGTCATCTGCAAAAGTTGATGTGTGGACTAGGGTGCTAATTGGCATATCCGATGTGTACAGTAAATATAAAATTGGTCCCAAAATACTACCTTGGGGAACTCCGGCTTCAATGAGCTGTGGGGAGCTTAAAAAGTCACCTTCTTTTAATAAAAACTTGCGATTCGTTAAATAATCTTTTAAGAGCTTATACAAGTTTTCGGGCAAGTTCAGCTTTAGCTTAAATATTAGGCCTTCGTGCCAAACCTTATCGAATGCTTGAGAAACGTCGATAAAGAGCGCAGAACAGTATTTTTTTTTCTTCAAAGGTCGCTTTAATTACATTTACTAATCTGTGTGTTTGTTGGATCGTACTATGTTGTTTTCTGAAGCCGAATTGATGGTTCGGAATGCATCCTTTCGCGCTAAGAATTGGATTCAGCTTAGTTATTAATATTCTCTCAAATAACTTTGACACGTTTGATAAAAGGCTTATAGGTCTGTATGATTCTACCTTTGTGTGGTCTTTTCCTGGTTTAGGAATCATAGTTATCAAAGAGACCTTCCACTCTGTGGGAAAGTACTCAAGACGTAAGATGGCATTAAAAACAAACAGAATAATTCTGCGACCTATACGGGGCAACTCAACTAACATCTTGTTATTTGTTTTATCAACGCCAGGGGCTTTTTTGGTGTTTAAATCTGCTATTGCCCTTTCAATATCGCTAAATTCAAATCTTAGGGGTACTACGGCACTAGTCTCTACTGATGGTAACTCAGCTATATCAGTACATACATTTGGGGTGAAAACCTTCTTCAAATGTCCAACAACAAATTGCCTTTTTCGGTATCATTCCTTGCCCAGTCTCCACAAGAAGTTCGCAAGGGAGGCTTACGTACGACCGGTCTTTTAAGGTTCCTACATGCACGCCATAATGAATAATCTGATTGAGCAGTTGCGTCGAGGTCTTCCAAGTAATTTTTCAGAGATGCTACTCTTCGAGATTCTAGCAGCTGTCTTAGTCGTTTCGTGCAATCTTTAAGTCTAGATTTGAGTTGAGGAGATCTGTGTGCTTGCCACTCTCTTCTAATTTTTCTTTTTTCAGCCAAGAGCCGCTCGACATCTACAAAATAAATTTGATTGTATCTAGCTGGTTGTCTGGTTTCTGTCGCATGTTGGGCAGCTGATTTAAGGTTTTGATCAAAATAAATTATACTCTGGTCCACATCTTCTGGTGTTCTTAGCGGTATGTTTTCCGAAAAATGAGCACTGTGATACTTTCTATATTTCAACCAATTAATGCTTGTGCAAGTTGTTGGCGACACGATATTTTGCTGATTCCATATATAGACAATAGTGGGTGAATGATCTAAGGATAATTCGAGTGACGCATCAACCTTAATCATTTCTCTCGAAATACCTTTAGTCACGCCAAAATCAATAACATCAGGTATTTTTTGTCGATCAGTAGGCCAATAGGTGGGTTGTCCACTTGATATCACATTCAGACGCATTTTTGAAATTGTATCAAACAAAACACGACCTTTTGGAGTTATTAGGCGTGATCCCCAAAACGTATGTTTAGCGTTGTAGTCGCCTGATGCTATGAAACAGGGACCTAGTGATTTGAAAAAGTCGATATATTGACTCTCTGATAATTGAAATCTAGGAGGTGAATAAATCGAAGATATAACAAAGTTTTGATGATATTCTTCAATACAGATGTTTGTTGCTTGAAGGTAGTCCTCACAAAAATCACACAGTAAATGATGTTTAATTCGAGCCCTTATTAGTATTGCTGAACCACCACATGCTCTGCCACGGGGGTCTTTAGTGTCATATAATATATAGCCATTAATTTTAAAAAAGCTATTTGTTGTTAAATGAGTCTCTGAAACCATCATGATATCAATTTGTTGGTTCTTCAAGAAGTACTCGAGTTCATTTTTTTTTTTTTTTTTTTTTTTTATTGTTTATTTATTTACAATATTTATACTTATAAACTATTATAAACACTAGTTAACAATAACAAATTTCTATATACAATGGCCCATAATCGAGCACTCAAGTATTATTTATATAATAATAATTTGGTTTTTACAAATTTGTTTATAATTTTTTTTTATTTTATTTTCAATAAATAAATATATATATATCACCAGCTTTTTGCAATGAAAATTAGTTTAAAAACATCGCTTATATATTAATGAGTGGGTAAAGAAAGGCTAGTGTCAAGGGTTAAAAAAAAGGAAATTATGAGGTTATTCAGAAAACCACCAAAATTTTTTGGTATTAGATTTTTGTGTAAATCTTAAATCTTTGATTGATATGCTAGTGCTATACCTCATATTTACATTATCTGAATTACAGTTTACTGCTTTTATATTGGCACGTCTGTAGTCATGGTAAAAGACCGGTATGCCATTTTCGTTTTGAATTATTTTTTTGTTATCAAGGTAGACAAAAGCCTCAGGTGGAACAAATCCCTTTTTCAAGGAATCCATTATATATTCGTTATTTGTGTAATAAGCGGCCATTATAGAATTATTTTCTATACATTGGCTACACCTTAGTATATTATTCCTGATAAGGTTTATTATAAAATTATCAATTCTAATTATATTAGCATTATTATACAATGTCTTATTAGATATGTATTTTAAATATTCGCTTTGTGGATTTCTATATAATGATGTACATGCTCTTAAACATTTTCTTTCAAAAACTCTTATCTTTTCCATGTATGAAGGCGATATGTTGAACCAAATTGGGCAACCATATGTTATTATAGGTCTAATAAGGGCTTGATACATTATAATTTTAATATTAGCTTTAATGTATTTCGAATGAAATAATGGTCTATATAAAAAGAAAGCTTTTCTTGCTTTTATGAGTATTTCCTTGACATGATGGTTAAAATATAAAAATCTGTCCAAGTATATACCTAAATATTTTACTACATCCTTATTTGGGATGCTACAATTTGATAAATTTTATTTAATTCCAAACTGTTTTTTCTTATGTTTGAGTTACATTTATCAACTGGTGGTCTAAAAAGAATGGTTTCGCATTTTTGTGCGTTGATTTTCATGTTCCAATTACTTGTATATTGTTCAACAAAGTTGTAGATGTTTTGAAGATTGCGATTTATTGCTTCTATTTTGTCATCAGAATGATATATAATAATATCATCCGCAAATGATATGATATTATCGACTTTGTTTAACAGATCTAGAATGTATATATTAAAAAGAATAGGAGAATTAACGGTTCCTTGTTGTAATCCATTAACAATCTTGAAAGAAACAAACGTTCCAGAAACATATTTTTAAACAGTTCATGGTTTGTTAAGTACCGCCTGCAACATCATAGATTGCATGCGAACCATTTCTTGCATCATGCTGCTCATAGAGCTCATAAAACTGTTTAACGAATGCACTAATGTCTCGATACTTGCTTCGAGCCGATTGTAGTTACCAGATGGAGTTTGTTCTTTAGCTTCTGGATGCATATTTGGGGTAGAATTGTTTGTAGGTGTCGCTTTGTGTGCTAAAACATGATTGGATTTTAATATATCCGCGTATGAAACATGTTTGGTTGTGGGTTGAGCTAACTGAGGGTAATGAGCATTTGCTTGTTATTTTGGCTTCCTAGCAGGAGTATTTAATTTCCTTACCTCAGAAAATACTGGACAGCCTCTGTAGTTAGCAGTGTGATTTCCACCGCAATTGCTAGATTTTTTAACCTTGGAGTCATCCTTTGGTTTGTCGCATTGGGCGGAACAATGAAGCTCTCCACACACAACGCAAACCGGAGGCAACTTGCAGTAAGCCCTTGTATGGCCGTATTCTTGGCAATTTAAACACTGAACGGGTCCTGATCGTTTATGTGGTTCCTCTACACTTATCCTGCGGTGTAACAGATATTTTAGATTATAAATGGGATGCGTTTCGTGCTTCTTTAATCTAATATCCCCAGGTTCCAGTTCAACGCGAAATAGAGGTTGAGGGACACGCTCTCGATTTCTGAGATTATCAACACTTTTGACTTTAAATCCTGCTTTTTGGAGGCCAGATTTTATTTCCACTGGGTTAACATATGAGTCTACACCTTTGATGACTACCTGTAGGCCTTTGCTACTCTTCAGCTGATAGGAATAAAAGTTCTTATTGCAGCTTTCAATCACCTTTACTGCTTTACGATAACTACTTTCGTCTATAAAATGAATTTTTGTTTCATCAATGTTACCACGCTTGATTGGAATTACATAGAATGAATTTTCCCCGATAACTGAAATTAACTTATTTATTAATTCATTCGAATTTTTTTCTCTTAAAAAAATTGGTGGTGGTTTAAACGACTTGGGTGCCGTTTTTTGTTCACTTGTTTCGTTATCTAAAATAGCAAAACGATTTTGGGAACTTATTCCGTTAGTCTGCTTATCTTTAAGTACTTTGGACATTGGTGCAATCTGCGAAGATTTAGGGCTTCGACCTCTTTTCAACACAGTTATATATCTGTCCATTCCCACTTGAGTCTTAGGTTTTTCTGCACTATCCATATTACTGTTGGTAACACTGTGTTCAGAAGGCGACTTGTTTGTAGTTATATTATTGTCATCGCTTAGCAAAAGCGACGAACAAGATTGGGCACGTATAACCTACGTAGAATTTACACACAAATTATTTTCAGTTATTTTGTCTTTATTCAATACAATATTGTCTACATTTTTTTGCTTAAATTAAAGAGGCTCATTAGCCCTTATTGTTTTTGTTTTATTTTTAAAGTAGCAATTCAATATGCCGTTGTAAAAAATAAAGAGAAAGAAAGAAAAAAAATTACAGACAACTTTGTTGTTGTATTAAAACAGGTTTGTTTTTTTGTTTTTGTTTAAAATTATTCACACAATGTATGTTTTGTTTTTTTGTTAATGCGAGCTAAAAAAATCGCGTCCGCACTTATCAACGCCAAAAACAGAACTTGGTACTTTTGGTACAATTTCATATAAAATTTATTCAATAAATTTTTTTATTTATTAAAAAAAAATACATTTTTATCTTTATAGTTCTCCAACCCTGTATAAATTGCAACATTGATTTATGCTCAGGTTTTTTATTATTTACTCTGCTAAACCCATTATATAAGTGATAGGTAATTTAGTTACGTTTTTGTATCGCCTTAATAAGTTTCCGGCATTTTTCATTCTTTCTGGTGAGAAATCGTAAGGTGTTTTTGTTTTTCCAAATAGCTCCAGGCATACTTAATCGGATGAGGATTCGGTGACTTTAGTGAAGTTTCAAGCACTTGTTTGCAATTGTAGTGTAGCCAGATCCTAACATTGCACCGTGTAAAGGCCCATCTGTAAAGGGCTAGTTCGATTGATCCAAAATTTTACATGGACGTAGCAGAGGAGTCTTTGAGCTTAAATTTTAAAGGTAGGAATCATTCACTTACCAGTGGTGGCGCTATGTGGCCTTAAAATTTAGAACCTCACTCCTCCAAATTTTCTTAGGTCTTGGCATTTTTTTTTATTTTTTGTTCGATTTGCATCGTCTAAAGATCTATTTTGTATTATCTCATTTTTTCAGTTTTTTTTCGTTGAGGTAACAACTAGATGATTTTCAATTTAAATACTTCAAAATTATTGCATTTTTGTGCATTTTAGCCTAAAAAAGGGCAATTGATCTTATTTTAACAAAAAAAATTCTTAAGGAATATATAAGTATTTTATATTTTAAACCTAATTTCGTGTAAAAGTGATGATCCTAATAGAATATGGAAGTCCTTCAATTAGATCTATTTTACATCGAAATTTTGTCATTAGCTTATATGTTCTAAAATACGAAAGGGATCGAAAAAAGAAGACTGCTGTAAAAAAGTTATATATATTCGCAATTATTGCTGAAAATATTCCATATGTGGACTTTATGGGCCAAAGCCTAAATATTTTGGGATTTTTGGTATTTATTTTAGGAATTGCGGGATTTCCATTACCTTAATCTTAAAAATTTGTATACGCTTTGATTTTTGTGACTACACTGTTACCAGATTTGCTGATTTCTCTGCATTTTGCTGATTCTTCGTTGTAAGAGTGGTTAGGCGGGATTTGCCGATTTTCTTCCTCAAATTGCAGATTTTATAAAATGACTGTGTTTAACCCAAACTCTTTCTAATTGATCTTTGTCAACTTTATTTTGTTGAATAAAAATTCTTCAGACGGTGAGACTTGGACAATTTGATAAAATTCAAAGATTATTATAAATAAAATATCTGAATTCAGATGAAATTTGAAGCCAAGCTTAAGTTCTTTTTATTTTCTTTAAGAAAGAATAAAATAAATTACAAATTAGGTGATAACATTAAAGAAAAATTGGACGGACAGCTACGTCCGTGATCATCACTTCGTATCAATCAACTTTGGATAGTGTTAAATTGTAAACATAATCTATTTAACCAACCAAAATCAGATAAAGGAATACGAGAAAACAGTATTCAATCATCATGTATACCCAACAAAGTTAGGTTTGATACTAGATTAGTATTAACTAAAAACGAATGTTAAAAGAAAATCAAATAAATAAAAAGTAGCTAACCGAAGGTTGGCTGAAGCAACAACAAATATAAGGTGGTAAATATTAAGTAAAAATATTAAACAACAGGGAAGCTGTAGGTAGTGGTAGACTTCGTTCTCACCAACTCACAATTGATGATTGAATACAGTTTTCTCGTATTCCTTTATCTGAGTTTGGTTGGTTAAATAAATGATGTTTATAACTTACCACCCAAAGTTGATTGATACGAAGAGTGCTGATGATGGACGTAGCTGTCTAGAAAATGTGCATTCCGCTCTGCTGGTGTCTAAAAATTAAATTTTCCCAATTTTTCTCTAATGTTATCACCTAATTTGTAATTTAATTTATTCTTTCTTAGAGAGAATAAAACGAACTTAAGCTTGACTTCAAATTTTATCTGAATTTAAAATAAGTAGTTCGAGTAATAAAATTTCAAATATTAAAACACCTAAACATTTGTACCCCTGCCAATCTCAATGGCTTTGAATCGAAAGCGTTGTAAACTGTTTAGTAGATGTATACGAACTATCAAAGATTTATTTTGCATTAGTAGAAAAGGTAGAAGATACAACTAAAATAATGTTAGACAATTTAAATTAAGATATTCAAGCAATTGACTCAGAATTTTATAGGTTAAATTACTTGATTTTAAAAAGTTGGTAACCAAAACCATTTACCAAAATAACACTAGTACCTAGCTAAGCTTTTGTAAAAATATTTTTGAAATTTATTGATCCAATGATTTTATTTCTAAAATTGTTCGCTTTATATTTTTGTTCTACCACATTCGTCCTGTAATGTGGGACAAGTGTTTAGCCAAGTTACTCCCAATAAAACTAAACAAGAGGTCAATTGTAGAAATTTTTTATAAAATTAAATCAAAAAATTTTTTTCAATACTCCAATCGAGGCACTCGATGCTAGTCTACCAGAGGGTGGCGGGTTCGTTTTCCGCCAAAGACGAAAGAAGCTTCGCAGGTAGTGTTGTCTTTTAAAAAATTTACGGTTTTTTTGTAGTGGTCTCAAATATTGTATTTATGTGAAGATTAAATATATTAATATTTTGCTATTTAATATTAATAAATGATTCTGAATATTTATTGTTTCATTTTATTTTAAATGATTCTGTAAACATTTTCTCAAAAAAATTCATAAAAACCTCATATATGTATATATGAATGTATGTGTGTTTTGGTATTTTACCAGACTTTTGCCGATTTAAAAAATTTTATCTAGATTTTGTAGATTTTATAGGTAAATATTCTGGCAAAACTGGTTGACATATATATGCAGAAAAGAAGTTCAAGGAATCAAGGTCAATTATTACTTTAAAATACCTTAGTAATAAAGTTTTAATTGGAATCTTTTAATGTCAAGCTACTGTATGTGTGTTTTGCTTGTTTTTTCCCTAATGTCAAATGGTACAATTGACGCTGATTTGGTACAATTTTAACATTGTCAGCAATGTGACCACATCTAAAAATATTTTGCAGCTAGATCTGGTTTTCATAAAATTGTTATATAATAGGTGTGATCCCGTACTCAACATACCAAAAACTGTTCCCGTACTGCAAGATTGGGTAAAAAAGAGTAATTTTGAGAGAAAGTATTCTTTTTCTTCGTGCACGAAACAGCCCAAAACAATCAGCTGTTTGAAAGTAAACAATAGAAAATTAAAAATAAATCAGTCAAGTGCGAGTTAGTCTCACACATGTAGGGTTCCGTACTATGTTTAGTAGGCCTTTATAAATTCAAGTTGTTAATTTTTTCATGTCTTATGGGGCACCCTTTATTTTTAAAATCAAAGTCATATTCGCGAATATTGCATCGCTATTAGAACGGCCATGGTAATACACTTTCTATAAAAATATCAGGCATACCTATTGCGGTTCAAAAAATAAGGTAATATACGTGAAAAACATGTCACTGATGGATCACCCTTTAGTAATTAGCAATTGTTACAGCGGCCGAAGTACAACATCTACTGTAAATAATTCAAGAGTCTACCTAAGACGGTACAAAAAATAAGGCTATTTAAGTAAAAATCATGTCTATGTCGGAACACGCTTTAATTTTGTTATTTATTATAACGACCGTGGAAATTATTTTCTATGAATATATCAAGAGTTTACCTATTACGATTAAAAAAATAAGTCACTATACGTGAAAAACATGTCATTGTCGGAACACCCTTTAATTTTTAGTAATTTTCATATCGGCCGTGTCAACATATCTCCTGTACAAAATTTTAAGAATGTACCTATTACGGTTCAAGAAATAAGACGTTATACATGAGAATCACGTCACTGTCGGAACACCCTTTAATTTTTATGATTTGTTATAGTTTCCATAGTATTAAACCTCCTGTAAAAATTTCAAGAGTCTACTTATTATCGTTCAAAACTTAGGCCATATACACACAAAGCACGTAACTCTCGGAACACCCTTTAATTTTAAGGTTTAATTTTATATACTTGTTTAGAAAGCGAACATAGTGTTAATTACTGTCTGCAAATTTTAAGTGGTTGCCTCCTATAGCTCAAGATATATAGACATAAAGGCAAATAACACCTCACTTTCGGAACACCCGATAAGTTTTAGTATTTATTGCTATAGTGGCCACAGCTATACACCTTCTGTGAAAATTTCAAGAGTCTACCTATCTAATGGTTCAAAACTTAGTCCTTATACATGCAAATCACACCACTATCAGAACACCCTTTAATTTTTAGGTTTATTTTTGTATACTTGTTTATATAGCGAACTAAGTTTTAATTACTGTTTTTGAATCTTGAGACTATGCCTCCTACAGTTCAAGAAATAAACACATATTCGTGAATAACACCTTTCTATCGGAACACCCTATAGGGTGAAAATGTGAAAATTTCAAGCGTCTACCTATTATGGTTCAAAACTTATGCCTACCTATTACGGTTCCAGAGATAAAAGGCGCTGACAGACGGACAGACATTGTAGCGAAAACAATAGGGTTTCGTATTTACCCTTTGGGTACAGAACCCTAAAAAAGGGGTTCATATGTTTAAAAGAGTTTTATCATAAAAGATTGATAATTTAAACTTCTACAATATGTTGGGAATTGCGAGTACATTTAAAATATTTGTGTTTTTAAGTTTTACTATTTACGAATGCGTACAAAACACTTTGACACAAAGTTGGATTTTTGTGTTCCCGTACTTTTGGGCATTTTTGTCCCTAAAAGAGTTTATCTTTGTTTTTTCTCATTTTACCGAACTTTTCCCAAAAAGTACGGGATCGCACCTAATATATCATTTAAATAAAACAAAACTGTAGAAATAAAAAAAACCATTTTGTAATAAAGATTACAAATACTTTAAAGAATAAAATTATTTAAAATAAATTTTTACAACAATTCTTTCATCAAAAAAATGTTCATTTTAGTTGTCGATTACTTTTACGTACTTAGTCTCATCTCAACTGTAATTCAGAAGCTAATTAATGATTTTTGCACAAATAATTATGTGCATAAACTTAGTGAATTTCAAAAATTATTTTAAAATTCCTATTTCACTCCCTATGTTAGCAAAAATTTTTGTTTATTTCATTTATACTACAGCTGATCAAAACAAAAACTTGGCGCATAAAAAGCGTTGCATGTAACTTGAAGTTTGAAAAGTATAGAACGCGTATAAAGTATGAAAAGCATACAAAGCGCGTACGCGTAGAACGCGTGGTATGGACTTTCAGCTTTAAAAACAATTCAGGTGACAAAACTGACAAGATATAACAAATATTTATAAATACTGAAAAAGTATTTCAATAATTATTTTTTTACAAAATATAATTTTAGCACTGTTAGTGCGTTTAACAAATGGACATTATTTTCCTTGGCTTTGTTGCGAAAGTCTCTCTTTAAAAGTTGGATCCATTTAGTTAACAACACAACTGCAAGTTGACGGTCCTACAGATTCTATTGGCTTAAATTATCTGTTGAACAATTTTTTTTTGTTTTTTTTTTTTATTGGACCAGCACTCAGGGGATGACCCCTACACATGCAATGCATTGTGCCAGAACTAGGAAATTTGGTTATGGGAAGGAGGATAGATGGAGTAGTGTTTGTGGACATTTGACTTGAACTTTCTCCTGGTGAAATCATTCGTCCCATATATTTTTGAAAAAAAAAAATAAGACTATTTTTATGCTGTTACTTACGATATTCGTAACAATCGATTTTATGTCAATACAATTTTAACTCAGAGCTAGTTATTTAGCACTTATATCTTATTTTAACTTTTTTAACAAAGTCATGAAAATAATTTTTAACTTTCACTCTATACAAAAAAGTTTTTGCTCCTCCCAGCTAGTTTACATTGAATATTTAACAAAAATTGTATCTCTTAAAATCAATTTAAAAACCGCTAGATTTCCCGATAACCACTAAAAGACCATTTTCCCCACGATTGACATTGCAAAAACGCTAGATTTAGCTGCAAAATCTCCAAATTGGCAACAGTGTCATAATCGAACAAACTAGCTGTACGTATTAGGTGTGATCCCGTACTCAAAATTAGGATACCGCGGGATCCCAATTATACCGAAAACTGTTCCCGTACTGCAAGATTGGGTAAAAGAGAGTTATTTTGAGAGAGAGTATTCTTATTCTTCATGCACGAAACAACCCAAACTTTTCCTTCGGGTTGAATGCGTAAATGCAAAATAATCAGCTGTTTGAAAGTAAACAATAGAAAATTACAAAAAATTGTATGTTCATATCAGTGTTCGGATCTGACAATGCTTAAATTGTACCGTCCCAGTGATAAGATTGTACCAAATCATCATCAATTGTACTAATATTACATTACATACATTACGAAATTTAAAGATGCTAATCAAAACTTTAATACTAGGGTATGTTAAAGTGATGATATTTGACCTTGATTCCTTGAATTTCTTTTCTGTGGATATTAATCAAAGAAAATCAAAGTTTATACAAATTTTCAACATTAAGGTAAAATTATTCATAATTTAAGTAGACTGCATTCTACTATGAATCTACACAGGCAATATAAAGAAGATATGATTAATACTATAGTATGTAAACTTACAGAAAGATTCGAAGATCGAAACAGAGCTTCAAGTTACGATATACTTAGAAATTTGCATAACTAATTTCTTCTGCAACTTCAGTCATAAAGTTGTTAGAAGCTGTTAGTTCAAAATTTCTAAAATCGAGGTTTTTCTCTTTCTTTTCCTCTAATTCGTATTATTATTTAAAATTTTGTTTGATATTCAAAAAAGGCCTTTATTTGATGCAATACCTTTATTTTTAAGTTAAATCTCAAACTTTGTAAATATATAAAAAATTTTTAACTATTTTTAAAAAATTTGAGGCCATATAGCAGCACCAATGATAAGTGAAAGCTTCAAAACTTAAGCTCAGATACTCCTCTGCTATGTCCATGTATGTCGATCAATCGCACTAGCCCTTTACACTGTGAAATGTTAGAAGCTGGCTACACTACAATTGCCATCAAGTGCTTGAAATTTTACCAAAGTCAGTGGATATTAATCCGATTAAGTATGCCTGGACCTATTTGGAAGAACAATTAAAAAATCATATCATTACAAAGAAGTTCTTAAGATTTCTCCCTAGAAAGAATGAAAAAGCCGAATACTGATTAAGGCGATGCAAAAACGTTCGAACGCTGTAGTTCAGCAAAAAAGACCTTGTATCTAAATTACCCATCACTTATACAAAATACGGTTAGCAGAGTAAATAATTAAAATCCTGAACATAAATCAAGAATGTTGCAATTTAGTCAGTTCTAGACAGGGTTGGAGATCTATGAAGTTAGAAAAAAAAATTTTGATTAAATAAAAAAATTTGTTGATTAAATTTTATATGAAATTGTGCCATAAAAGCATGAAGTTTACCAGCGTACCACAGATGTGTCAATTGTACCAAATTTGGTAAATTATACCACAAATCCCAACACTGGTTCATATCCTCACAAAAGTGACAAAATCTGTTATTTAAGAGTTTTATCATAAAAGATTTACAAATTAAACTTCTAAAATACATACATACATAAGTATGTATGTTGGGAATTTCGAGTACATTAAAAATATTTGTGTTTTTAAGTTTTACTATTTACGAATGCATACAAAAAAACTTTGACATAATGTTTTGGGATCTAAAGTTGGTTTTTTGTGTTCCCGTACTTTTGGGCTTTTTTGTCTCTAAGAGAGTTTATTTTTGTTTTTTCTCATTTTACCGAACTTTTCCCAAAAAACACGGGATCGGACCTATTATAAATAAATCAGTCAAGTGCGAGTTAGTCTCACACATGAAGGGTTCCGTACTATGTAAAGTACGCCTTAAAAAACTCAAGTTGTTAAATTTTTCATGTCTTATGGGGCACCCTTTTCTTTTTAAAATCAAAGTCATATTCGCGCAAATTGCTTCGCTATTGAACCACCCTTTAAATTTTAGGAATTGTTGTTATAACGGCCATGGTAATACACTTTCTATCAAAATATCAGGCCTACCTATTGCGGTTCAAAAAATAAGATAATATACGTCAAAAACATGTCACTGATGGATCACCCTTTAATTTTTATTATTTGTTATAGTTTCCATAGTAATAAACCTCTTGTAAAAACTTCAAGAGTCTACTTATTATTATTCAAAACTTAGGCCATATACACGCAAAGCACGCCACTCTCGGAACACCCTTTAATTTTAAGGTTTAATTTAATAAAAAGCGAACATAGAGTTAATTACTGTCTGCAAATTTTAAGTGGTGGCCTCCCATAGCTCAAGAAATAAAGACATTACGGCAAATAACACCTCACTTTCGGAACACCCGATAAGTTTTAGTATTTATTGCTATAGTGGCCACAGTTATACCACTTCTGCGAAAATTTCAAGAGTCTACCTATTATGGTTCAAAACTTAGGCCTTATACATGCATATCACGCCACTTTCGGAACACCCTTTAATTTTTAGGTTTATTTTTTAGACTTGTTTATATAGCGCACTAAGTTTTAATTACTGCTTGCATATTTTTAGTGTATTCCTCCTACAGTTCAAGAAATAAGCACATATTCGTGAATAACACCTCTCTATCGGAAAACCCTAGTTTTAGAATATAGCGGCCACAGTTATACACCTTCTGTGAAAATTTCAAGCGTCTACCTATTATGGTTCAAAACTTAGGCCTTATACATTCAAATCACACCACTATCGGAACACCCTTTAATTTTTAGGTTTATTTTTTTATACGAACTAAGTTTTAAATACGTATAGGGACTAGCTCTTTCCCCCCAATAAATTGCATTTTTTTTATAAAACGTTATGGGTAATTAGCATAATATTAAATAATTAATATTTGAGTTCCCAAAAATTTTATTAATAACTAAATATGCAACTGCTTATGCAAACCTTGGCAACACTTGTTTTTTCGATTCTCTTGCGAGAACAAAATTAACTTGTGTATGCTTTTCATCACACCTTACGTCTACATTCAGTGATGGCAAAAAACCATCCAATTGTAGAAGGACAGTAAAGCTATAAACACATTCGAGGCAGCAATTCACGCGACAGCACTAAAACCCGAGCTGTCAACAGCCTGAGCACTATTTCAGTAAGCGAATAATTATTTTGAAAGCAGCAGCAGCAGTAAACATATGGTTTTGTTTTCTTAATATTTGTTTACCAAATTTATATGGCCCAAGTCATATAAAATTGGACGGTTGCGAACTTCTTCAATAAGTTTCTCATCGAAATCCATAGTCTTCCAAAAAAAAATTTAACTTTAATATATTTAAATAGTAAATAAAAAAATAAAATACTTACGACAATCCAAATATAAATTTACAAATCCAAAATTAAAATGAAAACAAGAAACATAAACAGCTGACTGTTGTGTTTTAGTGGTGTCACTTTAAATTTTTTAGCGCTTTTTAAACAAGCTTTTTCTACGGTACGTCATAGAAAAATAAAAACCAATCACTAAAATATTTTAGAATGGAGGTAATTTCTAAAATGACCAAGCCTCTTTTCGTAAATAAAAATTCCGGAAGTTTTTAGGGAACGCGGAAATTTTCGGTAGCTCGGGATTTTAAGAAAGTTTAAAAATTCGTTAAGAAGATTAATTTAAAAAAGAATTATAATTAAAATTCTGATTTTATAAAAACATATTACTTTGGGATGCGGAAATAAATGTCCCGGGATTCGGGAGTCAGCACATTTCGGGATTGGCATTTCTAGTGTAGATCGAAAATTGTTTTTAAAAATTGCTGCAATTTAGTTATAAGTGTTGATTATTTTTGCCTTATTGCTCAAATTATTGAGACTAGTGTTCGCCTAGTGGTTGAAATACAACCTTTACTGCAATAATACAAAACCACTCAGATAAAACGTTATATTTTTCTTCGTTCTAATAAAATATAATATCGTAATTTATGCGTTCTTTAATAGTTATATCTATTAATGAGAGCCTTCCAAATAAATAATAGTTTTTTGTTATAATTATTTAGCAAATTTAGAGAGAAACAGAGATTATGGCGTTATGATTGGCTAATTTCTTAACTGATTTTATCTATATCAGACACGAAAATGTGGAGGAATAAATACATTCTGCACTGCTCCTATCGGCAATCTCTCAAATAAAAAACCATGAACCGAATACGTTGAGGTTAACACAGTTAAAATGGTTCTTAACTTATTTCACTTGCCTATTTATATATAGATTGTTGGATGAAAGGAGTAAAGTAGAAAACAAATAAACAACATTAAATTGAATAGTTTATTGGTACCTTAAAAAATTGGGAGTGAAAAATATGTTTGCTAAAGGTCGTACGGGTGCCTGCTCTCGATTTTTTTTTTACTCTGTTACACCCTACAAATAAACATCTTCTTTCACAAAATATTTTCTGCACTTTATCTAAAACTAGCTAACAAACAAAAAGCACTTTTAACAAGCCACTCCTTGTTGTATTGGCATTACTTATCCCTTTGTGCTGCCGACAAAATAGAAATAAATCTAATCTTGACAGCAGCAGCACTAAAACCCGAGCTGTCGAGCAACATGCTGTCGTCAATATAATCATTCTCATAAGAATGCATGTGTTTTAATTTTAATATATTGCTGCGGGCTGTCTGCTGTCTCGAATGTGTTTATAGCTTAAGGAAAAATAAAAACGTGGTTTGTTTGCTGGTGTTTTGTTGAAGCTTTAATATTCTGTAATATTATTCTATTAACATGCATAATTCTCATTGTGTTTTGTAGAATTTTATTACTTATAGAGTATTTTTGGCTTCTCTAAAATTAGGAAAAAGGTTTCCTGATGATCTGGCCTGAGCAACCAGTGAAATACGTACAGGGACTAGCTCTTTCCCCCAACAAATAAATTGCATTTTTATTATAAAACGTTATGGGTAATTAGCATAATATTAAATAATTAATATTTGAATTCCCAAAAAATTTTATTAATAAGTTTTAATTACTTTTTTTAAATCTTGAGTCTATGCTTCCTACAGTTCAGGAAATAGGCACATTTTCTCTATCGGAACACCCTATAAGTTTTCGTATTTGTTGCTATAGCGGCAACAGCTATACATCATCTGTGAAAATTTCAAGAGTCTACCTATTACGGTTCCAGAGATAAAAGGCGCTGACAGACGGACAGACATTGTAGTGAAAACAATAGGGTTACGTTTTTACACTTTGTGTACGAAACCCTAAAAAAAATGATCCGACCGAGTAAAACGAATTTTCTATATTAGCGAGCGCCGTGTTTACTTGGCTTATGTTTAAAACACTCGGTCTATTTCTTTGGTAGTTGAATATGACTTAGTGCTTTTTGCTTGCACTAGTGGTTTTTTTATATTAAATTCCTTATATTGAAAGTAAATATTTGTTTATAAAAAAATTTATACACCTTTTTAAAAATTTATTGATTTTGCAATTAATGGGCCAAAAAGTAACTGTGGTATAAGATAACTATTAATAAGGTGTATGTCATAACTTGTAGCAATTCCTTTTAATCGACAAAAAATTGACCAAAGCAATTGTATGATTTTTAAAAAATTAATATTGCTAAATACGTAATTGAAGAATGCTAAAAACATAGGTGGTAGTGCACTTAATTTTGATTGAAATCAGCATTGCACTACCACTAAATCATATTGCAAAAGAAATTATTGCACTATTTGTTTTTGCAGCTTAGTGATAAACGGGAAAGCTTCACTAGCAATCAAAAGAATTTAGTGGTAGTAATTACAAATGTTTGCACTACCACTCAACGCAGATTTAGTGAAAGAATTCTTCACTCACTCAATTGATTGCATCATTTTTACTTACAATCAAAAAAAAAAAAAATCAATTGATTGCAAAATTTTTACTTGCAATCAATAAAAAGCTGCATTTATTCATACTCTCAATCAACTTTCAAAAATTATTGGTCATGAGAATTTTGAAATAAACTCTTTTTTTTGATTATTTTACACCAAAATATAAAAAAGGGATGTAACGTAATGAATTTTTTATTCAGTATTGAAACAAGGTACATAATGGTAACAAATTAATTATTAATACTATATAACAGTTACAAAAAAATTTTCCAAGTCAGTTCGATATAGCATATGAATAGAATTAAATACTTCTCTACTGGATTTTGAGACTGAATTGGGTTGTCTTAACAAATATCCAGTAATTAGGCAAATGTTTTTAAAATTCAACACGCATTTGCCTTCTTTTGCACCTGCGAAGCCTTTATTTTTCTTTAGTGGAATGGTAGACACTCATAGAAGATAAAAAATTTGGTGGTAACAGTTTTGAAAAGTTTGGTGCAAATAATTTTTTGAATTTTACTTTTTTAGGTATCCATTTTGTTTATTGAAATAAAAAAAAGTTAGTTAAACTAAAAATTAATTAAAATAATTTTTGAAGGTCTAGATGGTCATACTCGTATTTTTATGTTACATATATAAATTAATTTATTGTTTTATATAATCATTAATAAATATAAAATAAATTGAATTACATATATTTTTAATGAAGTATTAGTCTTCACTTTTGAATTAGTGAACAAAAATAAGATTAAATCAAATTGACCCTCAAATTGAATGCAAAATTTCTTCCTGCAATCAACTTGTGTGAAGAAGAAAAAAGTTGCAATATATTGCTGATTGCATTTTTTGAAATCAAAATAATTAAATTTTAGTGCAAAGACTTTTTAACTCACTATCACTAATGTTGATTGAGACTGCAAATTTTGCAATCACCATTAAAAATCAAAAAAATGAATGCAATAATTTTGCAATATCACTCAGTGTGAGTGAAGATTGCAGAATTAGTGCACTACTCAAGGCGAATTTATACCAGGTGGAGTCGATAGCCCAGCTGATTGTTTTTTGCTCTCGTTTTTTTTGCTAATGTCTTGTCAAAAAATACATTGTTTCATATCTGCTAATCTAATGTCAAAGTTGTTGTGTTGTTGTAGTTGTTGTCCTACTGCTCACACCTGGTATGAATTCGCCTTGGCACTACTCCCAAAAAATAATGCTAACTGCTAAATAAAAAAATTGCAGCTAAATTGAAAAAAATAATGCTAAATTTACCTGCAAAAATGCCAAAATGGTTACACTCAGAGTTCCGAGATGTTTTTCGAGTCCCATCCCCAATTTGAAAATGTGTATCCCCAAAAATCCCCAACAAATATTTTAACTATCCCCAAAATTCGCCACTAAAAAGTATACGGTTTTCTTTAAAATTAACACATGAATACTTTATTTGCACTCTAGTAAACTTAATTGATTGTTGTTGCTGTTTTTTGTTTAAATAAATTTTTGCTTTTTACAGCTATGTATAACTAGTATATATTTCTTATTTAAGATTTTGTTGGTTCCTTTGCCGAAAAAACTTTTTATATAAGCATTTCAAGTTAGTACGTAGATCAACTTTGCCAGGTCTAAAAACAAGGACGTTTTATCGTCATCTTGATATTTATAAAATACGCCTTAAGCGCCTTTCACACTATAATACTGAGTATTAAGATTTTCATTGGATTTTGTAAGATAGAAATCCAATGAGAATTGTGTGATTGTCAAAAAATCTAACGTAACATAACATTTCGTTTTCACACTATCACACTTCAAATAAAATGAAAAATATCAGCAAAGGAACAAGCCGAGACGAGACATTGAACGGCGTCGGCTGGGCAATTTTATGTGGACGGCAGAGGTGACGGGTCTTAAGTTTGTTTGGCCGTTCAAGTTTTCGGTTAATAAAAAAATAAAAAACAAAACAAAAAAAATAATACGTACATTCAAAAATTTCTAGGCATGGCAGAAACAAAGTACATACGTAGGCGTTAAGACTGATGGCAATTTAAGGCAGATGCAGGACAAAGAAAACATTTAATCGGCGGCGGCAAACTATCGACTGCGATTCAATCAGCTTGGTTCTTTGCTTTAAAAAAAAAAACTCTGATAAAATGAAAAATGTTATCGTTTAGAAAATTTTCTAAAAATGGTTTGGTATTATGGGATGTCAAATTTCTTTCCGTATTATTTCACATTTTGATTTTCTCATTGGATTCAAGTATTTGACAGGTCTTAATACTCAGTATAATAGTGTGAAAAGGGCTTTAGTTGCATTCACGTTTTTATTGGCATTTTTCTTAATTGTGATTTATAAATGTATCTTAAAACAGAGGCCGATAACTCGGAAAATATGGGCGACCGTCACTTTTTTACTTATTTTTTAATTCTCTATAATTCGAGAAGCTTCGCTAAACTAGATTTAAGCCTGCAGTTCTTTCTTAAAATCGTAACATATAGGGAATTATATTCGCTACGTACTTAAATTTTAAATAACATCTTTGTTACCACATAAGGAAACTTAGAAATGGAATTATTGAAATTATAATACAATTAGAATAATCGAAAAAGGTAACGATATCAAAACAAAATTCCCCAAAAAATCCCTAAAACATTGAAACTATCCTCAATCCCCAAACAGAATTTTTTATCCCCATAAGTAAACAAATTCCCCGATTTGGGGATAAATCCCCTAATCTGACAACACTAGTCACACTGAATGTCAGACAGTGTTGGGATTTGTGGTACAATTGTACCAAATTTGATAAAATCGACACATCAGTGGTACGCTGGTACACTTTATGCTTTTTTGGTACAATTTCATATAAAATTCAACCAATAAATTTTTTTATTTAATGAACTTTTTTTTATATTTCTAACTTTACAGTTCTTCAACCCTGTCTAGCGGTTAGCGGGAAATCTAGCGATTTTTAAAATGGTTTTAAGAGATACAATTTTTTACAAATATCCAATGCACTTGATCAAAGTAAACTTGCTGGGGGGAGCAAAAACTTTTTTTTGTACAGAGTTACAATTAAAAGTTATTTTCATGACTTTGTGGTTCTTACAACTTTCATGCGAGAACCACAACTTTTCAGCAATAGCACGTTTAGTGCCGTTTTTTAAGTTAAAATAAGATATAAGTGCTAAATAACTAGCTCCGGGTTAAAATTTTTCACAGTAAATCGATTTTTTAAAACATTTACAAATTGTATTGACTGTAAGTAATAGCAAAAAATAGTTTTATTATTTCAAAAATATACGTAACGAATTACCCCACCAGGATGACATCTAAAAAAAACAACAACTTTATCTGGATGTGCTCCGGTAGGCAAGTAAGTGTTCTTGTCTTTTAGTTTGCGGGTTGCATATGTGTCACGTCAGCAAAAAGTATTAGTTACTACGCATGTAAAATTAAGTTATACTTTTGAATTTAATTGCAACTGAATGATAACAAAAAAAGCCTGAGAGGAATAGGTTCTTAAAAACAATATGGGGAATTTCGACATTCCGAGTTTGGTTTGCTTACATAACTATTTATAATGGGCTTTATCAATAAACGTTGAAAATTGAATTGTATTAAAAATGAACTAAGCCGACTGTAGTCGATTGGATTTATGTATTGAAACTAAATTTTTTAAAACTTTAAAAAATTGTTGTTTGAAAAAGGTTTAATTGTCAGAAACGAATAAATCGTTCCTATATCTGATAAAAATTACTTTCAAGTTTGCCTAAAATGCGACAAACTGTCGATTAACTATATAATTTCCTTTATTTTTTATTAAATTTCCCTTTGTCATTATACAATCGGATAACATAAATAATTAAATGGCGTAACCTATTGACCTGAAATTACTTTAAAATTTAAATACATATAATAGAAATAAAATGTAATTCTTATATTTTTGGCTGTTTTTTTACTTTAGTTACCGCTAAACAAAAAATTTAGCAGTTTCTGGCGTTTTTCAATACAAATCTGGTGGGAAATCGTAAAAAAAAGTTGGCAACAGTGGGTAAAATAGCTATATATATTCCCAATTATTGCTGAAAGTATTTCATGAATACTAGTCCATATGTGGACTTTATAGGCTAAAGCCTAAAAATTCCAATTTTAGGATTTTTGATATTTATTTTAGGAATTGCGTGACTTCCTTTACCTTAAGGTTGAAAACTTGTAACGCTTTTCTTTGACTATTATCCCCAGAAAAGAAATTTAAGGAATCAACGTCAATTATCATTACTTTAAAATAAAGACTTGATTAGCATCTTTAAATGTCGAGCTACGGCATGTAATGTAATGTTGGTACGTACAAGTGATGCTGATTTAGTACAATTTTATCACTGGAACCGTACAATTTAAGCATTGTCAGATCCCACCCAACACTGTGGTGAACCTTGCCCTTCTATCATCCTTGCAAAGCTTGCTAAGACAAATAATTTATAAAAACTGCAATAAATTATTGTATGTGGAATTTATTTATTATATCGGGACGGCGCGAACGCCATTCCCGGCTACCAAAAATTACACGCACGAGTTATTCGCATTAGGAATAATCGCGGAGGTCAACTCAACCGAAAGTGCAATGGCCAAGCCTCGCTCCGGGGGAACCGCCTTCATGATCACGGTAACCCCTACGCCAGGTAAGTATGATTTCAACAGCACAAACTAAACTCCTTATACTACTACAAGAATTAACTAAATGAGAAATATAAGGAATATATAGAAAATATCCAAGAGATATTTTTAACATTATGTATTTAAAAAGTAGTGGTTGTTTTGCTTTTTAGTAGCGAGCTAATGACCAGGGTTGTCAGATTTATTTTCACCTATTTCGCCAAAATCGATGTGAAAAATCGCCAAAACTGATGTGAAAAATCGCCAAAATGGCCAAAATCGCCATTTTTTGTTAAAAATATCCTCTAATATATACAATATTTTTATTTTTAAAAATATTTTTAACAAATCACAAAAAATAAATTTAACCAAAATAGCTAAAATTCGCCAAAAATAGAAAAAAAGTCGCCAAAATATATAAATATTTTGTTTTTATTTAAAATATTTGTTGAGCACGAGAAAGGTAAAGTTTTTACTTAAAACAATGAAAAATAGTGGATATTATAATAAATGGAGACTTAAACATACCCATCCTTAAGATATTTTTCATAGCCTTCTTTTTTAGGATATAATTTATAGGAATTAAATTTATTCAACACTATTAAAGATTAATAGTGTGTGCCACAAGCCTATTTTAATTCATAAAATTTATGGCATGTGTTTCACAGTCGAGTTTTGGTGGAATTCATTATTGATATCGTTCTTTCTACTAAGTAATTACCAGCACATAAATTAAAAAAAAAAATCAAATTTTTCTTTAAAATTAATCACCTAACTTGTAAAATATATTCTTTCAACTTAGAGTGAATAAAACGAACTTAATCCTTACTTCAAAACTTCCTTTGTATGTATAAAATAAGTATAAAAAATCATTGCAATTACCAGCACATCAAGCACAATACTAATGTATATAGCTAGCTGTACATAATTAGGTAGAATATCACATTTTTTATAATCTTAAAAAAAATAATATTATCTATTATGGTTGATAAGTATCCAAAAGTATGTTAGGATTTAAAAAAATAAAAACAAGTAATTTGTTACCGATAAGGAATTGCAACATTTTAAAATCGAAACATTTTTGTAAACATACATATGAAAGTTGTGGTCAAGCTTAAGTTCGTTTTATTCTCTCTAAGAAAGAATACTTTAAATTACAAATTAGGTGATAATGCTTAAGAAAAATTGGGAAAATTTTAATTTTTTGACCAAGCAGAGCGGAATGCACATTTTCTAGATAGCTATGTCGGTCATCAGCACTTTTCGTATCTACAAATTTGGGTAGTGTTAAATTGTAAACTTGAAATGAAGTTTCCAGAATAAATGCCGGGGCACATAGAATCCGTCAATCGTTATACTTTAACGTTCTCAACTGAAATCAAAGTAAGAACGGAAGAGGTTGACACAATGAGTAGTTTGTAGACAGATATTAAATCAGAAAACACTTAAAAAGCTTTTTTCTCCATTTTACTCTATTAAATTAAATTATTTTGTTGTATTTTGTTTTATTTTTGCTTCCATTCAACACAAAAATTTAATTAAGAAAGAGAGAAACAAAGAGAAACCAATTTTTAACTTTCAACGTACGTTAAAAGTTGACAAACTTTCGTACTTTGCGTTAACGGAAACGTACTGATTGTGACAACACTCATTAGAAAAGCTGTATTCCAACTTTCTTGTACGTTGAAAAAGACGACGTATAACGTATGACGGATTCTATTGCCCCGGCCTTAAAATCATATTTAGATATGAAATACATTTTTAAATATGAAAATGGAAAGATATTCGTAGACTTTAAATAAATTTATATGTTTCGAAAGTTCCCGGCTTCCAGAAGTCAAATAATATTTAAATATGGAAAACAATTTAATTTTAAAGCCTAGTACACAGCTCTACGAAATTTCAGTTTTAATTTTTTTGCTTTTATTTCTATAAAAGTAAAATTCATCATATGGTCGTTTGTAGAAATAAAAATCATGTAGTCGTGTTTTTTAAATTTTATTGTTTATTGTACACAATAACATTATATCAACACAGAAATGAACAAAAAATATTTTAAATGTATAAAAAACATGAAATGTCATAAATTCCGTTACCAAACAATTTCCTGAACAATTTAATTTTTAATTTTTGTTTCAGCTGAAGAAAAAAAGTCTACACTTTTTGTTAGAACATCCCTGTAATAATCGAAAATTCCGTTTAGTTTTTTTTTAGCTGCGTACTGCCAAACGGATCGTTTACTGAAAATTTTCAAACCTGAAATTCAGGCTGTTTTTTCTTACACATACTTCTTATGGGAAACTGAAATTCAGGCGAGCTGCGTACTGGCCTTTAAACTTAAATTTTTTGTTATCCATTTTGATATTCCTTAATTCAGTTCCAAATGTTGACCAAAAGTCAATGAAAAATCGCCAACAATATCGCCAACTATTTTAAAAATCGCCCAAAAGTCGCCGTGTTGCCAAATCCAAAATTTGATCGCCAAATAGGATTGAAAATCGCCACGTTTGGCGAGAAATCGCCATATCTGACAACGCTGCTAATGACATGCTAGTTGCGTGCTAATGTCAGACCATGTGTTGTTTGTTGTTGGTTTATTCATTTAAATTTAGTTGTGGTGGTGAGTTGTTTATGCAAAAATAAAATGACAACTACAAGCAACTAACGTTTAGATATGTTTAAGTTAAATGATTATGATAATATATGTATGTATATTTTAATGTTCATTATGGAGCTAAAGTGAACACTAATAAATCACAATTATAGAGTTAATAAAGATGTACCTTTCTTAAAATAAAAAACTATATATGTATGTATATACATCATTAAATAACACATACTTAAGATTAAAAATATATGAACACATGAAAAGCACTCTTTATTTTTTAAAACCCGGTACTACTCCAAAGGTCTTTAACAAATAGAACCCGTCTTTAAGGCTAGTTGAGGGTGTTTCATAACTTTCCAGTCGTCTTTTCACAATCGACCATAAATTTTCGATTGTATTGAGATCTGGGTTCTGGGCTGTCCATACCATTGTGGTAAATTTTTCTTTTTCAAGCCAATTTCGAACTAATTTTTATACATGGTTTGGATTGAAAGACAATATCCTCTTCAAAAAAAAAAAAAAAACTCCATCACAACTGATACATTTTCATAAAGCATGTTTAAGTACATTTCTTTATTCATTATTCCTTACACCAAAACTATGTTTCACCGTTATTATCACCTGATGCTGCTGTGTTGCTTTTCCGGTCTTGGACCAAAAATAATTAATGCCATCTGACCATATGACGTGCTTCTAGACGTCGATGGTCCAGCGCTGATGACGTAATGCAAACGCTTGACCAGCGTTTGCAAGGAAGCAACAACGCCTCTAAGTACACGCCGCACAGTCTATACACTAGCCTCAAAATCAATTCTTTGGCTTGCCTCTTTCGGTGTTTTAACTTTTTCACACATTAAGGATCGTATCAGCACAACTTATCATCTTCGGATGACCATTTTAGCCATGTTGACTGGGTAAATTTTTATTTTTCTTAATTTTTATCACTTGAGATTGTGAAAGTTTTTAACTCTTTGCTACTTCCTGTGTTTATTTTCCAAATTGAAGCCATCTTTCAACCTCCGCGATAGTTTTGTTGTTGCGCGGTTTCATGCTTAAGACAATTTAAAAATTAAACACTCACCACAAGGAATAAAACTAAATAAGTAACTTTATAACTATTTACACAGCCGCAATCAAAAATTATACTAGAAAATACTGTTAAGCGGAATTTAGACGGTCAAACGCGGTTTATGAGCATGGCCTGATGAGAGAGAGAGTTTAGCATTTTCATGATCAGGCGAAGTTTGTCAAACATCATTATACAAAAAACACTGAGCAGTGAGGTTCTAATTAAAGATGGCGGGTGAATTAGTTGCTGCTTTGGTAATTGATGAATTATTGCAAGACGATAATCAGAAAAAATAAAGAAACGAATTTAAACAAAAAATGGTTTGCTTAAAGACAAAAACGATCCCATACAAAATTATTGAAAGACATATTTACTGTACGCTTTTAAAAATACAAATTAAATTTACACTGTGTTTGGCAAACTGGCTATTAAACGATTAATTACAGGATTTTCCTTTATAATAATTTAAAAATTTTAATAATATTTTTGCTTATTCGCCTACTTGCAATTTTTTTAATTTGAATTTTGGAAAGAAATTTTTTCATATACATACATATGTATGTACATAAATGAAATATTTCATAAATAAACTCTAATAAAACCCTTTACATTTATTACCATCCATAAAAACCCTTACAATACCAGACATAAAAACCAACACACATGCTAAAAACAAAAAATTTTCCTAAAAACGTGCGCTGTAGCCAAGACGTCTTTAGTGCTCGCTTACAAAATAACAAATGAAATTTACACAGTGTTTGACAAACATGCGTTTAGACTAGTTTGTTGGCCTGATGGCAAACATAAAATATTTTTGATTTTCATCCAGCGCGGCTGTCAAACACGAATTTTGGTCGTTTACACGAGTTTGATGGCATGCCATCAGGCCGCGTTTGACCATCTAACTGCCGCTTTACACTTTTACCATCTTCATTGTTCTCACCAAGGCATATTTAACAAGGTGATAGCGTAAGGGAGAGGAAATTTAAGCAAAAAATTTTTTGAATTTTTTTATATGGTTTTGACAGTAATATCTCTTTTATGCTCTCTTAAAATACCTGATTAATGTCAAAATCCATATAAAAAAAATTGAAAAATGTCTCTCTAATATTAGCTCCGCCTTGTGCCTGGTTAAATATGCATTGGTTCTCACTTTAAATTGTGAAATTACAATGAGAGCAAAAGTGTACACAAGAATCTCGAAGAATGTTTGGTATAGATGTTGTTTATTACTTAACTTGCTTTCCAAAAACAGTGACAATGCTTATTATCACACTGATTTCATTGCAAATAGAAGACTTACAAAAAAAACACTATAAACCAAAAACCTAATTCTCTAGTGTTCAGTTTTGCTCAATAGTGTATATAATAACAATTTTTTGCTTTATTATATATTTTAATATGTATGTATATAAATATTAAAAAATATGTTTGCCACTACCCATTTTAATATTATTTGCCGATTTTCGCTTTAAAAATAAATAACTATTGGTATATTCCATAACCAATCTGATATACATATGTATGTATGTTCATGTCTGTGGCTTGTAGTTAGTAGCTTTGATAGCGCAATGTATTATACTGCTTTTCCATTTGGACAGAAATGTGTAGACAGACGAGATTTGTTGGCAAGGGGTTGAAAAGTAGAATTGCATTACTATCTATCCCGGAGTCCTCACTTGATGAATTTATATCGTGATGAATGTCAAATTTGTATCATGATGAAAATTCTTCTCGTGTATACTTCATTTATTAGCATTATTTCAGCGTTATGATATTGTTACGAAAGAATTTATTAATTATAGGCTCTGAACCACAATACTCTCGAACAACAACAATATTAATGGTTTGTTTTCTTACAATGATGAAAGAAAGAAACAAACAATAAAGAGTAACGCCTTAAACAAATACACACACACATTAAATAAACACTCATCAGTTAAATACACAGCGACATACATAAATACAAGCATAAACAAATAAACAGCCACACATACAGGTATAAAGAAATAAACAGCCACACATACAGGTATAAAGAAATAAACAACCACACAAACAGGTATAAAGAAATGAACAACCACACAAACAAAAAACAAGAGCAATAACAATCGAACCTGCCAGATATATCTGGAATAGAACATTCTGGTGCTTTTAAAGCACCTATATAAGTGAATTGTGCTGGCGAGTAGTATGGCAGTATTAATTTAAAAGTCAAAGAGTTAAGTTGTCGAATTTTAAGAATGTTTAACAGTTTGCTGTATTTTTGAACAGTGGTGTTAAGTAAATAAAGTGAGTTACAGTAAAAGTAACAATAGTGTGTATTTATTTTGCAATTAAAAGAACCCAACGTAAAGTAAAAACGTAACAATTGGTGACAGAAGTGAAATTGTAAAATAAAATAACTTAAATAAAATTAAAATAATAAACAACAATGAAATTTGAAGATCTTAAAGTGGAGCAGCTGAAAAAGGAGTTGAGTAAGCTAGATTTGCCAACAGCAGGTAACAAAACAGAACTGCAGAAGAGGCTCATAGATGAATTCAATCGTCGTGGCATGGACATTGGCGCATATGAGTTCGAAGAAAAAGAGGTGACAGAGGTATGTAGCCGTGAAACAACAACAGCAAGTAGCATGGACTTTAATACGATGTTTGCCGCTATGATGGAGAAAATTCTAGAATGCTTCTAGAAAATGTAAACGAAAAGCTAGTCGAAGTACAAGAAGATTCTAAAAGAAGCGAAGAAGCTTCTAGAGCAAACAGCGAGAAACTACTGGAAAAAGTAAATGAGAAACTGGAGAAAAATCAACAACTTCTAGCTGAGATTCAAGAAGTTTCTAGAGCGAATAATGAGAAACCGTTGGGACAAGTCAACGAAAATCTTGTACAAATTTCTGAAACCATTAATAAGCGAGTAGACTACGTAGAAGTCAATTTCGACGAAAAAATCTCTGCCGTAGAAGTGCAACTGTCCGGTTTAAACAGAAAAGTGAATCTTCTAGAAACTAGTGGCGTCGAAGTACAGGTAAAGGATGTCGATGTAAAGCTGCAGGAGCTTGAAAACAATATTATGAGCCTGGAAATAAGAGAAGGTCCAGTACGAGTAGTGACTGAAAACACAAATAGAATAAAAGCTCCCAGTTTCGACGGCAACATACCCTTCAACGTCTTCAAATTTCAATTCGAGACAGTGGCCAGTAAAAATCTATGGAACAATGAAGAAAAAGCGATTGAGCTGATTCTGGCACTTAAAGGATCTGCAGCAGAAGTCCTCGAAAGCCTACCAACTAGCTGCAGAAATAATTATGACATAATGGTGGCGTTACAGCGTAAATATGGCGGCGATCATAAAAAGGAGCTGTATAGAATGAAGCTACGTGGCAGGCTGCAGAGAGCAAATGAGACGCTTCAGGATTTCGCCATGGAGATAGAGCGCTTGGTGCAGCTAATATAACCTGGGGAAAACCAACCACTTTTAGAGCAGTTCAAAGTGGAGGCATTTGTTAATGGTATTCGTGACCCAGATATTAAGCACGCGGTTTGCGCTAAGCAAAACACATCCTTTGCTGAAACCATTACTTACGCTCTGGCTCAAGAAACAGCAAAAGTCATCTCGAGGCCGCAGTCATACAAAGTGCGAAAAGTTGAAGTTGCTGCTGAAGATGAGAAAACAACAATGGACAACATAAAGCAAGTACTTGAGTCGGTAAAGTGCTTTAATTGCGGCAAAGTCGGCCATTTTCAACGAAACTGTAAGGCAGCAAGAAAATGAGCCAGATCTGTTTCGCCGCCAAGAAACAATAAACGTGCGACTCATGGAACATCTCGAGAGTCGTTAAACTAAAGAGAGCTAGCTCCCACAACCGAGGGCCCCACAATCTCTATATCTGTGATGCAGCAGCAAAACAGCAATCTTACTGCAAGCGGGTATATCAACGGAAAGCGTATTCTGATAATAGACACAGGAGCGTCACAGTCTATAATAAGGCCCGATTTAGTAAAGGGAAAAGTGGAACAATTGAATAATGTAAGCCTGCGCACCGCGACCGGAGAATTTGCTACTGTCTATGGTAAGGCCAAAGGCAGATTAACTATAGCCAACATGAGTGTGGACCATGTGTTCATTGTTGCCGGTATCGTGGACGAAGTTATTATTGGCGCAGATTTTATGATCATGCATGGAGTCGATCTGCGCATGGGGCAACAAATAATGATCTGGCGAAACGTCGAAATACCCCTTGATATTGGATATGTGAGTAAATCTGCAGTAAGGAAGTTGGTTGCTGTAGCATCCCAGAAATTACCACCTCAGGCAGAAACTGTGACATGGGCACGTATGGAGGAAGATTGTGAGGACAACCGGTTGTGGGTGGTAGAACCATCAGGAATTAAGAGTGAGACAATAACAGCAAAAGCCCTCGTGAAAACCTGTAAGAATGGAAAAATTCCTGTGAGAGTGTTAAATCTATCCAACAGTGAAAAGGTAATTGGTAAAAACTCTCAAATAGCTCAATGTACACCAGCAGAGGCCATAATTAATTGCGAGAGAGACTCGGAGCCTGAGAAACTGTCAACTAAAGATCGCGAAATACTAGCAGAACACGTGGGGAAATGGGTAGCAGAGCTGAAGCCACCTGACAGAAACAAAGCCAAGCAGCTGCTACGAAAGTACGCCTCTGTCTTCGCCCTAAAAGATAAAAGCCAAGGTAGAACGGCAATAGTGAAGCATGAAATAAATACTGGCGAAGCGAGGCCTATAAAGCAAGCCCCCAGGAGCATTCCTCTAGCCAAGCGGAGCGAAGTAAAGCAGCTAGTCAACGAAATGGAGCGAGACGGAATCATCGAACCATCTTCGAGTCCCTGGAGCTCGCCGGTAGTTTTAGTAAAGAAGAAAGATGGCAGCACTAGATTCTGCGTTTACTACAGAAAGCTCAACGATGTTACCAAAAAAGACAGTTATCCGCTACCAAGAATCGATGACACCTTGGACACGCTAGCAGGTACTAAGTGGTTTTCTACGCTAGATCTACAGAGCGGTTACTGGCAAGTCGAGATAGCTGACAAAGATAAAGAAAAAACTGCTTTTAGTGCTCTCGATGGTTTATGGCAGTTTAATGTTATGCCATTTGGTCTCTGCAATGCTCCAGCCACCTTCGAGCGTTTAATGGAACGAGTGTTAAAGGGACTCAATTGGAAGTCATGCCTGGTGTATCTGGATGACATAATTGTCATGGGAAAGACCTTCGATGAGCACCTAAGGAATATGGAAGAAGTCTTCAGGCGTATATCAGCGGCTGGACTGAAGCTCAGTGTTAAGAAATGTGCATTGTTTCAGAAGGAAGTCAAATATTTGGGGCATCGTGTAACAGCAGAGGGCATATCAACCGATGAAGATAAAACACGGGCAGTAAAGGACTGGCCTCGTCCTCAAAATCTTCACGAGTTACGAAGTTTCTTGGGACTCTGCACATACTACAGACGATTTGTGCCAAATTTTGTTAGTGTTGCTGCGAGCCTACATGAGCTAACCAAAAAGTCGCGACCTTACCAGTGGAGTGAAGCAGCCGAGGAAGCATTCCAGAAGCTCAAGGAATTGTTGTGTGTGGCACCTATCCTGGCATATCCAGTAGCTGGACAAAAATTCGTGCTAGACACTGATGCAAGCGGATATGGAATAGGAGGCGTGCTGTCGCAAGTGGTAGATGGGACAGAAAAGGTTATAGGCTACTACAGCAGAGTACTTTCGAAGCCTGAAAGAAACTATTGCGTAACGCGACGAGAGCTTCTAGCAGCATTGGAGTGCATAAAACACTACCACAAGTATTTGTATGGCCAACATTTTACGTTGAGGACAGATCATGCCGCACTCAGGTGGTTGCTGCAATTCAAGAGCCCTGAAGGACAGCTTGCACGCTGGATAGAGCGTCTTCAGAGCTATGACTTTAGTATTGAGCACAGAAAAGGAGGCAAGCATAACAACGCAGACGCCCTTTCTAGGCGGCCATGTGATCTGGGGTGTAAGCATTGCACAAAGGCAGAGAGAAAAGAATTCGTTATTGATGTTCGGCTTACACATATAGAATCTAGTGAAAACTGGCCGACAGCACAAAGAAACGATCCCATATTGGCAAAAGTTATAGCGGCTAAAGAGGAAGACAGAAGACCGACGCGAAGTGAGATCTCACCAGAAAGTCCGCTGGCGAAGGCATATTGGGCCCAGTGGAACAGTCTCAGGTTGAAGGATGGCTGCTTATGTCGCACCTGGGAAAGCACAGACGGTAAAACTGTGATAGACTTAATCGTCGTGCCATCCTCCAAGATCAAAGAGGTCATGAAACAATTCTACAATGGTCCTAGCGGAGGTCACCTCGGGGTAACGAAGACGCTGGAAAAGATAAAACAACGGTTCTATTGGGTCGGCTGTCAACAAGCCGTAGCAGAGTGGATAGCCAATTGCCAGGAGTGCATTGCAGCAAAGGGTCCAGTACGAAGGAGTCGGGGGCAGCTTCAGCAGTACAATTCAGGCGCTCCCTTTGAACGTATAGCGATGGACGTAGCAGGTCCCTTCCCTGCTAGCAATGCTGGAAACCGATACGTTTTAGTGGTCATGGACTATTTTAGAAAATGGCCGGAAGTATATGCCATTCCCAATCAAGAAGCCAAAACGATTGTAGACGCTTTTATAAGCAACTGGGTGTGTCGCTATGGTGTTCCCTTAGAACTGCACTCCGACCAAGGCCGAAATTTTGAATCCGTTATATTCAAAGAGATGTGCAAGGTATACGGAAAGACCAGAATGACACCGTTACATCCGCAATCTGATGGTATGGTCGAACGATTCAATCGAACCCTGGAAGAATACCTGAGAAAAGTGGTCAGCGCACATCAGAGGGACTGGGATGAGCATATACCCAAATTTTTGTTGGCATATAGATCAGCTGTTCACGATTCAATCTCACGAACGCGAAAATAGTCTTTGGATCAGAGCTAAAGTTGCCTGCAGATTTAGAGTTTGGTGTTAAGAAAAAATCGACAGAAGGAGACGGCGAAAACTCTAGTCAGGCACAAAGGGACCTTCAGGAGATTCACGAATTCGTGCGGAGTCGGATAAAATTAACCAGTGATAAAATGAAAGCCAGATATGATCGAGCTGCCAACTCTGAGGGATTTAACGAGGGACAACTGGTTCTACTTTTTAACCCACAACGGAAGAAAGGATTATCGCCCAAACTACAAACTCATTGGGATGGACTTTATAAAGTAATAAAACGGCTAAATGACGTAGTTTACAGAATACAGAAGTTTCATAGCCCAAGATCAAAATTGAAAGTTGTGCACTTGAAGCGGCTAGCTAACTATGGAAAAGGTACATCTGTGCCTGTTCGGGACGAACAGGTTTGAGAAGGGGGTAGGGTTACGAAAGAATTTATTCATTATAGGCTCTGAACCACAATACTCTCGAACAACAACAACATTAATGGTTTGTTTTCTTACAATGATGAAAGAAAGAAACAAACAATAAAGAGTAACGCCTTAAACAAATACACACACACATTAAATAAACACTCATCAGTTAAATACACAGCGACATACATAAATACAAGCATAAACAAATAAACAGCCACACATACAGGTATAAAGAAATAAACAGCCACACATACAGGTATAAAGAAATAAACAACCACACAAACAGGTATAAAGAAATGAACAACTACACAAACAGAAAACAAAAGCAATAACAATCGAACCTGCCAGATATATCTGGAATAGAACATTCTGGTGCTTTTAAAGCACCTATATAAGTGAATTGTGCTGGCGAGTAGTATGGCAGTATTAATTTAAAAGTCAAAGAGTTAAGTAGTCGAATTTTAAGAGTGTTTAACAGTTTGCTGTATTTTTGAACAGTGGTGTTAAGTAAATAAAGTGACTTACAGTAAAAGTAATAACAGTGTGTATTTATTTTGCAATTAAAAGAACCCAACGTAAAGTAAAAACGTAACAATATGCATAATTATCAGAGCTCATGTACAGATAATTATATTATGATGTAAAACGTCATTTCAATTGTATTTTTTATGCTGATGTTTATTTATTTTTTTTTTTTTTTGTTGCAAAAAAAGGGGACAAGCGAAAAAGATAATTTTTAATTTCTTTTAACTTTTTAATAAAAAGCAATTAATATTTTGTGGACATGCATAAACAAGTACATTTTTGGCTTCTTTTACGAATTTTAAGCATATGTACATATGTATATTTAAAGTTAATTTCATATCTTAACTTCGCGGCGTAAAATTAAAAATGATTCATCATAATAAAAATACATCAACGTCTTCCCCTATGTATTGATATTGATAAAAATTTGGCAGTAGCTCTGTTGATGTTATATTACAAATTATGAAGAAAATTCATCACGTGTGGACATCGGGTACACAAATCTAGTCTGTCTGCACTTTTTTAACTTTTTGTTAAATAAAAAATTTACTTTTCTCGTGTTCACTAATCATCTATATACATATGTACATACATAAAGCACAAAATGTGTTTGTTTGTCGGAAAACTTTAGCTGCCTACACCAGTGAACCGATCTTTCTAAAATTTTTACAATTTGTTATTGGTTTGGTAAAATAAGGTAATTATTTTTTTGAAATTCGACGTGGGCGTGACACCTACCATAATAATCGTTTAACCTCTATATTCACAAGCATAGTTTAGAGAAAAATAGACTGGAATAGTGGGCGTGGTATCTCCCATACAAAGTGAGAAATTATTACCGTGTATCTAGAGAACTATAATATACAGAGCCTATATATATGTGCATAGTCCACCAAAATCCAATGGGCGTATGCTAATGTGCATATAAAGTGAAAAATGATTATCCTGTATCTAGAGAACTGCAAGAGGTAGCGGATTAGAATTTCGCACAAGTAACCATCATATTAACGTACGTAGCTTAGCTAAACATAGACTGAATTGGAATAGAAGACGTGGTACCTCCCATATAAAGTGAAAAATTATTATCGTGTTCCTGGCGAACTGCAACAGATAGCGCCTTGAAACTTTGCATGAGTAACCCCTATGCAAATGCGTATAATATACTTAATTACGGAATGAAATGGGACAGTGGGCGTGGTACTTCCCATATAAAGTGAAAAAAATTATCGTAACCCTCATACCCATGCGAACACTCTAGAAAAAGATGGGCTCGATTGGGACAGTGATCGTCGTACCCCTATACAAAGTAAAAAATTATCCTGTATCTAGAGAACTGCAATAGCTAGCGTCTAGGAATTTTGCATCAGTAAGCTTCATACAAAGATACATTGTGTAGAGAAACACAGAGTGAATTAGAATTGTGGGCGTGGTACCTCCTATACATAGTGAAAAATCATTATTGTGTACCTAAAAAACTGCAATAGATAGAGCCTTGAGGCTTTGCACGAGTAACGCCTATGCTAGTGCAAATAGTCTACCAATACATAAAATTGATTGGGGCAGTCGGCGTGGTACCTCCTACACAAAGCGAAAAATTAATATCATATAACTGAAGAACTACAATAGATGGAACCTTGAAACGTTGCACAAGTAACCCTGAGAGTAATGTGCATAATCTAGCAAAATACAAACAGAATTAGGATAGTGGGAGTTGTACCTATCGTGCTAGTGTGTATAGTCAAGCAATAAAGAGATCGTTTGGGAACAGTAGGCGTCGTGCCTTGCACATTAACTAAAACATTTTTGATGTGAGAATAACGTGCGTTTTCGAGTTAATTTATATATTTTGGGAAATTTTAGCTATTTATTAAACTTATTTTTTGTGATTTGTTAAAAATTTTTTAAAATTAATAAATATTGTAAATATCATAACGCTGATAAAATGCACGAGATGAATTTTCATCATGATATATAATTTCATCAGGTGTGAACTTCTGGTAACATATACATATTTGTATGACAATGTTAATTATATATGGCGTCTACATTAGACATAAGATAATAATAATATTATGTTAATATTTTTTTCCACGTCTTATATTGTTGCTAAAACATTTTTTATAACCCTACATGTCCATTAGACATTGTCTTAACAAAAGTCAAAATTAATATAAAAACACTAGTTTTAATACTGTTTTTTAATATAAAGTTTGAATCTTGTTAAGACATGTTAATGACTAATGTAGCCGGGTGGTTAATGCTGTTCTACAACATGATAATATTGTTGTTGTATTTTAGTTTGATAGTTTTATTTTCATACATCGCCATCTGCTTCAAAAACATAGTTGGAAAACAGAACATTATGTTCAAACAGAAAATGAAATAAACACGTATTTGCCCATGTACAAATTAATTTCGTTGCTCTGCTTCGCAATATAAAATTTTGAGAGCAAAGAACCTTGTTTTGGGATGATTTAGTTTTAATCTATTTGCTAAGCATGGATAATTTCTCACTTCTACAATTTTTATCGCAAGTTTATCTGCACTAGCTCTCTTTGTTTACATAAAAATGTAAACAAAGATAAAATAAAAAATAATGTTTAAGTATAAATAAATATAGAAATAAAACCTAAGATAGATAAATAAAATGCAGACAAAAATATATATAGTGGTAAAAAAGGAAATCGTGTAATGAATTTTAAAATATGGACAAAAATAATCGGTATGATTCAAAATCTTGATTCAGAGATAGAGGCAAGTGCTTTTTTTGTCGTGGAAACACGGTATAAAGTATATGTTTTGTAAATAAATATATCAGGGAAAGATAAGTAAATGCAACTCTGTTAGGACAACTAAGATATTTTCACCTGGCAATGCTAAGCAACAACTAGTGAATAACGCAACAAAAGAGAATAACAAAATAAATTTACGATTTTTGTTAATTCCGTTTAGTTTGGGTTTCTTTGTCGAAAGGTGTTGTTGTTAAAGAAAAAGGCGGAATCGTTGCTATAGTTTTGTTATTTATTTTTTGGTTGGAAATTTTAGTTTTTTTCATAACAGGAAAAAAACACTATACAAACCCGTATGAAATAAAACGCGTTTAAATTGGTTAGAAAATACAAACAATTATAAAGAAAACGAAGTGAGAAAACAAATTGAGTATGATTTCCTTTACTATTGTCTACACTGTTTTTGTTTTGTTGAGTATGTGCTCTTAATTCATTATGACAATAATGATGATGTTGGTAGTTGTCCAATAGATGACGAAGTGGAATAGACAATAAAAAAGTAGAATAATTCAAGATTTAACTGTTTTATAGAATAGAGAACTACAAAAAGTGCTAAAAAATAAAATAAAAAATATATATAAACGTAAAAATGTAACATTCGTCAAGTGCACAATATAGTCGGATCTAAATAAAATAATATCTAACAAATGCGGCTTCAAGAGTTGATGTTAAAAGGAGTAAAAAATGTTTAAGTGGATGTAAATAAAATTTCAAGGATAAATAAGTCTCTTACTGGATTTTAAAAAGGATTTTAGAATGTCAAAGTTTAAAATTATGAATCTCCATTTTGGGTGTGTCAATAATTCATTTTATTAAAAAATTTTAATACATCTTGTTAAAATTGTCACATGTATGTATGTACATCTAAAAGAATGTGCATTAACTGAATATAGACACTTGACTTATTTCTTTGGCTTTCCTCCAAGAGTTATTTTACACTTTAAACTCAACAATCTCGAATACTACATTCCCTTATGATAATTCATAGTGTTACCTTCAACTTGCCTCTAATAAAAAGCCAAAAGAAAAATACCTATAAAGTAATTTTATTAAATAGTTAAATGCTGTTTTTTGTCAGTGCGTTAAATGCCTTTGCTTCCAACAATACGAATTGCTACTAATATTCAAAAACAATTGCAACAACAATTTGAATAACCAACTCACTGAAACTTATAATAACGATTTTACAATAACATTTGGTTAAAAGTATTTAACATTCAATATCAGCAGAAGAACAGTGCTGCCAGAATATCATTGATCTATCCGCGTTTCTTTACTTGGCTTAAATCTAGTTTAGTGAAGCATGACCAATTAAAAAAAAAAAATTATACAGGGTGAGAGAGAATTAAAAAATAATAAAAAATTGGCGGTTGCCCTTATTTTCTGAGTTATGTATGTGTCTCTGAAATTTTTATATGAAATTATGATTGTGTACTACATTTTTAAACAAATTGGGTCAATATAGGTATCAGTTTAAAACTTTTGGAAATATCTAACAGGTGGTGCTAAAATTTAAAAAAAATTAACCCATTAAGAACCGATGACATTTTTTCGACGAAAATTTATGAATAGTACGTAAGAAAATTTTAGTAAGCGGTGCCGGTGTTGGTCATACCATAGAGGAGAAGATCCTTGCGTCCAGGAAAAGTTTAGTAAGCAAAACCGGTGTTGGTTATACCATAGAGGAGAAAACTTTTGCGCCCGGCCGCAGGCCGGCTATGCAGGAAACCTTTAGTAAGCGAAGGCGGGGTTGGTCATACCATAGTGGAGAAAATCTATGCGCCCGGCCAAAGGCCGTGTTGGCCATACCATAGTGGAGCAAATCCTTGTGCCCGGCCGAAGGCCGGTTATGCAGGAAACCTTTAATAGGCGAAGCCGGTGTTGGTCATACCATATAGGAGAAAATCCTTGCGCCCGGCCTAAGACCGGCTATGCAGGAAACCTTTAGTAATCGAAGGCGGTGTTGGTCATACCATAGAGGAGAAAATCCTTGCGTCCGGCCGAAGGCCGGCTATGCAGGAAACTTTTAGTAAGCGAAGACGGTGTTGGTCATACCATAGAGGAGAAAATCCTTGCGCCCGCCCGAAGGCCGGCTGTGCAAAAAACCTTTAGTAAGCGAAGCCGGAGTTGGGCATACCATAGAGGAGAAAATCCTTGCGCCCACCCGAAGGCCGGCTGTGCAAAAAACCTTCAGTAAGCGAAGGCGGTTTGGTCATGCTATAGAAGAGAAAATGCTTGCGCCCGGCCGAAGGCCTGCTATACAGGAAGCCTTTAGAAAGAGAAGGCGGAGTTGGTGATAACATAGAGGAGAAAAACGTTGCGCCCGTCCGAAGGCCGGCTATGCAGAAAACCTTTAGTAAGCAAAGCCGGAGTTGGTCATACCATAGAGGAGAAAATCTTTGCGCCCGGCCGAAGGCCAGCTATACAGGAAACCTTTAGAAAGCGAAGCCGGTGTTGGTTATACCATAGTCGAGCAAATCCATGCGCCATTAATTTAATCGCTTTTTATCACATTTTTTATTACTTAATAGCGTAAACATTTTAAAAATCAAAAAAATGCTTTAGCTCTTAATGGCTTAATTGTTTTAAAAAAATTTGGGCATCACCTGATAGATATTTCCAAAAGCTTTAAAATGATACCCATATTGACTTAATTTGTTCAAAAATGTAGTGAAATATCATAGTTTCATATGAAATGTTCAGAGACCCATAACTCGGAAAATAAGAGCGACCGCCAAATTTTTTATTTAACATTTTAACATTTTTTATTATTTTTTAATTCTCTATCAACCTGTAAAATATTTTTTTTGATTGGTCAAGCATCACTAAACTAGATTTGTTCCCTTTACTTTATTTCGCTGTTAGCATTTATTATTTTTCCTAAAGGTACATATTTTTAACCGACTTCAGAAAAAGAAGGAGGTTATCCATTCGTCTGAATGTTGCTTTTTTATGTTTGTGCCCGCAGAACTGTCATTTCTGAACCGATATTAAAAATTTTGTCTTTATTAGAAAGGAAATGCTTACAGATTGGTCCCATTTTAAAAGAAGTTCAGAATTTTGAAAATTAAAGGGTGTCCCCATACAACATACGTGTTATTTACGTGTATTATGAACCGCAAAGGGCGCCCTTTTAAAATTTTAAAAAACTGCATATCACTATAACTGCCAATAACAGAAATTAATAAAAAATAAGCTTAAAAATTAAAGGGTGTCTCCATATGTGACGTCAATTTAAATATATGAACCACTTGAACCGTTGTAGACAATCATTTGAAAATTGGACAGAATGTCCAATATTTATAATCAGAAATTAAATATTTATAATTAGAAGTTAAAGGGTGTCCCAATAGTTGATGTAATTTGATGTATATTGCAAAACTTTTGAACCGTAACAGAGAGAAGGTTGAAATTTACAAAGAACCTGTAATTCTAAGTCCGTTATACCATCATTATATAATTTAAATTTGAAAACTAAAGGGTGTCCCATAATTGATGTAATTTTACCTATCTATCCCTATCTTTTGAACCGTTATAGACAGCACATATATTTGTTTTGTAGTCGGTTTATTTGCAAGAATTATTTTATTTTTTTTAAACTCAATTCTTTATTAATAATAATTATTTTACAATATATAGTGCTTCTGCGTCTTGAAGACATTGTTGAGGCGAGTTTCCGTAATGAATTTGGGTTAAATCGAGATTAGCAAGGCTACTCTAATTCAAAACCGCTTAAAACGAGTTTAGTGGCAATGCTGCAGCCTGTGCGTGCAAAATGCAATTTTAAGCAAAAAATATAAGGTCAGAAAATTGGGAAAACCTTTAGCTTCGGTCCACCAAAGTTTCTATGTATATTATGGTATAAACAAAAAAAAAACAATTCGTTTATTTTTATTCTGCGACCGAAATCCGGTTATTGAAGAAATCTTTAGTAACCGAAATCGGTGTTGTTCATACCAAAGAGGAGAAAATCCTTGCACCTGGCCGAAGGCCATCTATGCAGAAAATCGTTAGTAATCGAAGCCGTTGTAGTGAAAAATATTGTGCCAGGACCAAGACTGTCTGTGGATGCAAGTTCTTTAAATTACCATTCCTATGATACACAATTGATACAAAATTTGGGGTTCCATAACTCCGAAACTAAGGGTTACCACCATTATTACAGTTTTAGATCAACTTTAAGACAATTGAGAGCCGGATGGTGCAGTATTCTTAACTGCAACCGTGAGCGTATTTCAATGCCATAATAGGCCTACGGATTTGCGACACACATACCTATTGCTTAGACTGATTGAAGTTGCGCAATTTCTCCAGCTCAATATACAACCAAACGACAAATATAATTAATTTAATTTTAGTATATTTCAGCGAAAAACTCTCGACAGCAGAACTTGTGTAACAACAATAACAACTTATATAACAATTCTACACGCACTAGGGTACCTTTTAATTTTGAACAATGCCACTAACGGGCTTTTCATCCTATAATACAAGTACTAATATTTTTGAGTAAAATGAAACCGTGACATGATGAGTTGTTATTGTTTTTTTTTTTAATTTTAAACAGCGATTGGATCAGAGTTGCATTTTATTCAAAGGTATTAATTCTTGTATTATAGTGTGAAATGCCATTACACAAGATTTGTTGAAAATATCCAGAAAGAAAAAGTACAACAAATGGCGGTCATCCATATTTATGCAAGTTCGTCAGCGATTTCATTGCCCTCTACGTTACAAATACCCGGGACAGCTGCACCCCGATAGCCTTTTTGCACACACCTACAAGCCTTGACTTGATACTGTGTCCTTTCAATGCTTTAAGCGCCGCTTGTCTGTCGACGTATAGGGTGAGCTCTTCCCCTTCTAAAACTTGTCCAGACACCAGCTCTGTGGCTTTTAAAACTGGCAACAACTCTGCCTGGAACACACTACATTCATCTGATAGTCAGTACGACATGAGTGTTGTAGTTCCCAGGATGTGCACACCAGAACCGGTGCCTGCTTTTGAACCATCTGTGAACACGCAACCAATTCGTACAGCTCACCAGACTCCAAATATTCTTTCCTTTATGGGAATACAACATAGAGTATCCTACATAAAGTCCGTTAGCAAGAGTTTTCCTATGAAACTCCGTTCTCAATGCTTCCCACCAAACAGAGCGCCCATAGGAAACAACTGACGCGTGTAAATCCAATTTACAACCTTTGGTCATAGTCCCCAATTGCTACCTATAGAATTCTTACAGGCGTAGTAGGTATTTAGATCCATCTTGAGTCTCTCCTGAATGTTCCTACTTCAGATCAATTTATTATCTAGATAAACTCCTAGGTATTTAGCATCACTTGCTAGTTTTAGTTCGACACCACTGACTTTATATGGTCTGAAACCTACCATCCTATTTCTCCTGGTGAAAAGAACTAACTCATTTTTTTCCCGTTAACCCCCAACCCTTTGCTCGAGCCCCAGGAAGAGAGTTCTCCAAGCGCAGCTTGCATGACTTTACTGATGGTGGAGAGAAATTTCCCCATACCAGTATCATCACGTCGTCTGCGTAGGCCACTGTTTTTCTCTCTAGTCAATGCAGATAATATTAAGAAGCTTTTGAAAATATCTTTTAAGATGTTCTAAAACTTTTGAAATTTTTTAATTTCTCAAAAGCCGACACATATGTATGTATGTATTAAAAAAAAATTAAATTTGTAACCCATTTAGTGCCGATGTTATTTTTAATTTATGAATACATCTAAAATATACATCATTTAGCTTTGTTTTTAATGCCCATGTATTATTTTACCCTATTTGCCTCAAGGATAGGGAATACACAAGCATAATAATTAAAAGTATTATTAAGACAATCATCTCTAAAAAATGCTTCTTTATCTTTTATTCATCTGGTAACATTCCGATAAATGTAGTTGCATACACGAATGTCATCGATACTATCATGCATCATTCATATGTACATATGTATACGCATAGATACTTATACCGTTTATATACATTTATTAGTTGCGGTCGTAAACGTATGACTACGTCATACCTTCACGTACTATGTACTTGGTTATATTGTTCTTGTGTTTGTATTCAGCCATTGAATTTGTTGTTGTGTTAAAAAATTCCGCCGTAGTTATTTTTATCCATTTTCTGCTTTGTTGCTTACATTTATTGTTTTATCCCTTTTGTTTTGCATAACTGGATGGGTGCTTTTAGCCCAGATGTTTGTGTTGCTTAGAGATTTTCGTTGTTATGAGTCGTACCCTAAAGATTTTACTAGTTTTTTTGTTTGTTTGTTATTCTCTTTTTCATATTTTTTATCCAACAATATTTTCTTTTAACAATATTTTCTTTTAACAATCATTTCGTTTGTTCTAACAAATAAATATTGAAATCAAAAACATTTTTTGTTTTTATGAAACCCAAGTAGGAATAGATAATGAATTTCCAATGTACACAATAATGAAAGCCATGACTGAAACAAGTGTTTATCGAAATGAATCTACACGAGGGAAGGAAAACAACAGTTTAAAATGTATTAAAATACAAACAGTATTGGCCATAATTAAATAACTTTTGTTCACAATTTATTAAGTTGTGCTGTGTTTAATAGGGTTCCGTACAGTGTTACCAGAAAATTAACGTATACAATTTTCAAAATTGCCCTCAAGCATTATCAAAACAAATCTGAATAAAATTTTGTAAATCGCCAAAAAATCTTGTAAAATAACAAAACAAATAAATATGAGGTTTTTATGAATTTCTAAAGAAACTTATTACCAAATCATGTAAAATAAAATGAAACAGTATATATTCAGAATCATTTCTTAATAATGTTTCTTATTAACCGACTTCAAAAAAGAAGGAGGTTATCAATTCGTCTGTGTGTTGCTTTTTTTTTGTATGTTTGTGCCTTGATAACTCGGTCATTTTTGAACCGATTTTAAACATTTTTGCACTATTAGAAAGGTTATGGCTACAGATTGGTCCCATTTTAAAAGAAGTTCAAAATTAAAGGGTGTCCCCATACAACATACATGTTTTTTACGTGTATTATGAACATTATAGGTCACCAATTTAAAATTAAAAAAAGTGCGTATCACTGTAGCTCCCAATAACAAAAAGTAATTAAAAAATAAAATGAAAAATTAAAGGGTGACCCCATAGGTGACTTAATTTCACCTTTATTCTCCTATCTTTTGAACCGTTATAGACAAACACTTGAAAGTTGAACAGAATGTTCGTTACTATGTCTGTTATAATAAGTATAAATATTTAAAATTAGAAATTAAAGGGTGTCCCATTAGTTGGTTTATTTTGATATATATGGCCAAACTTTTGAACCGTTATAGACAGACAGTTGAAATTTACAAAGAACTTGTATTGACAAGTCCACTAAAATAACAAGTGTAAAATTTGAATTTGGAAATCAAAGGGTGTCCCAATAGTTAATGTAAAAGTAATATATATGGCCAAACTTTTCAACTGTTATAGATAGACAGTTGAAATTTACAAAGAACCTATATTGCTTAGTTCGCTATTAAAACAAGTATAAAAGTTGGATCTATAAATTAAAGGGTGTCCCCATTATTGATGTTATTTGACCATTATGTCCTCATCTTTGGAACCGTTATAGACAGACACTTGAAAAATAGACAGAATGTTCACTACTATGTCTGGTATAACAACAAGTATAAATATTTAAAATTGGAAATTAAAGGGTGTCCCAATAGTTAATGTAATTTGATGTATAGGGACACAAAGATAAAATTTAAAAAGAATATGTATTACAAAGTGTTCTTTAAAAAGTATTTATATTAAAATTTGAATTTAAAGGGTGTCCAAATAGGTGACGTCATTTTATATATATGACCCTATCTTTTAAACAGTTATTGATAAGCACTTAACAATTAGAAAGAATGTCCATTACTATATCTGTTATAATAAGTATAATTATTTAAAATTATAAATTACAGGGTGTCGCAATAGTTTCTGTAATTTGATGTATATGACCAAACTTTTAAACCGTTACAGACAGACGGTTGAAATTTACAATGAACCTGTATTGCTACGACCGCTATAACTAGTATAAAATTTGAATTCGGAAATTACAGGGTGTCTCAATAGTTACCGTCTTAAAGAAACATGATTTTAAGTTTGTCTGTTTTGAAGTCGGTTTTTTTTGCAAGAATTATTTACATAAATATGTATATAATTTAAAACCACCAAAAATTATCGAAGAATCCAACGGCCGTAATATTTTTTTCAAAGACAACACTACCTGCGTAGCTTCTTGCTTGTCTTCAGAAAACACAAAGTCTCTGTCGGGAATCACACCTGCAACCCTCAGACTGGTAGACTAGCATCGTTTGCCTCGATTGGATTATTAAAAAAATTAGTTTTATTTAATTTTATAAACTCTTAAAAATTATATAAAATCCTGAAATTGACTTCTTGTTTAGTTTTATTAAGACTAACTTGGCTAAACACTTGCTCCACATTAAAGAACAAATGTGATAGAACAATATTATAAAGTGGACAATTTAAAAAAAGTCAAGCCAAGCTCTCCAAATTCGAGAGTCAATTGTTTGAATATTTTAATTTAAATTGTCACACATTATTTTAGTTTTATCTTATACATTTTCCACAAATGTAAAATATCGTTGATGGTTCGTATAGATATGTTAAACAGTTTGCAAAGCGTTTCGATTCGAAGCCAATGAGATTGGCAGGGATACAATATGTTCAGATGTTTTATTTCTAATAATCTTTGAATTACATTAAATTGTCCAAAGTAAAGTTTTAACGTCTGAAGAATTTTTATACAACGAAATTAAGTTGACGATAAAAAAAAGTTCTAAACACAGTAATTTTATAAAATTTACAATTTGAGGAAGAAAATCGGCAAATCTCACCTAGCGAATTTTACGATAAAAATCAGCAAAATACAGAGAAATCATGAAATCTGGCAACATTGGTTTCGTACCCGAAGGGTACGTCCTTTAATAGATAGACTCGTGAAATTTTCACACAAGTTGTATTACTATGGCCGCCAAAAAACAAATACTAAAAACTTAACCTGGAAATAATAAAAAATTAACCTCGAAAGATAGGGGCTAGATTTTTAAGTTACACTGGGTGTGTAAAATTTTGTTTACTGAACATTTACACTGCGAAAACTTCATTTTCTTTTATTCGAATAAATAACTAAATGGTAGCTTAACACCTATGTATACTCGTACATCTTGAAATACGCTTAAGCTGGAAAAGTCACATAGAAGCTAAATTAAATTTAAATTCGCTTAGCTTAGATTGCAAACTTCTACTTTTTAATTTGTTCTTAAACCAATATGTTGTTATGGAATTCGATTGTGGAAAACTGTTTCAGTTTCACACTTAAAATAAATTCAAAGCTATATTCTGGAATTGTTCACAACCAGAGCCCGAAGCCGATCGGATAAACTGTTTTTTTTCTTTAATTAGATAATATTTAATTTAAAATAAATAATTTTAAAATAAATTGCATAATCAAAACACCATTATCTAGTGATTTTATGAAATGTATTAAGTGTTTTACACAACAGGATAAAATCACATTTAAAAACGGTTAATTACTTAAAATGTGATTTTGAGAAATTTTTATTTGTTATATTTTACTATCTCGCATTAAACGCGGTGTCTGATCAAGATTTAGCGTCAGTACCTGTCATGATGGACATATCAGAAAAATTGATGTTGCCACGTCTGAGTATTGAACTCGTGATCGTGCTTTAGTAAACGTGCTAACCACTTGAGCGACAGCACCCTCAAGTTAGTTTCTGCATTAGACGGTTATAATGGGTGATTTTTTTGAGGTTAGGATTTTCATGCATTAGTATTTGACAGATCACGTGAGATTTCAGACATGGTGCCAAAGAGAAAGATGCTCAGTATGCTTTGACATTTCATCATGAATAGACTTACTAACGAGCAACGCTTGCAAATCATTGAATTTTATTACCAAAATCAGTGTTCGGTTCGAAATGTGTTTTATCGACAAATTTTGTTCAGCGATGAGGCTCATTTCTGGTTGAATGGCTACGTAAATAAGCAAAATTGCCGCATTTGGAGTGAAGAGCAACCAGAAGCCGTTCAAGAACTGCCCATGCATCCCGAAAAATGCACTGTTTGGTGTGGTTTGTACGCTGGTGGAATCATTGGACCGTATTTTTTCAAAGATGCTGTTGGACGCAACGTTACGGTGAATGGCGATCGCTATCGTTCGATGCTAACAAACTTTTTGTTGTCAAAAATGGAACAACTGAACTTGGTTGACATGTGGTTTCAACAAGATGGCGCTACATGCCACACAGCTCGCGATTCTATGGCCATTTTGAGGGAAAACTTCGGAGAACAATTCATCTCAAGAAATGGACCGGTAAGTTGGCCACCAAGATCATGCGATTTGACGCCTTTAGACTATTTTTTGTGGGGCTACGTCAAGTCTAAAGTCTACAGAAATAAGCCAGCAACTATTCCAGCTTTGGAAGACAACATTTCCGAAGAAATTCGGGCTATTCCGGCCGAAATGCTCGAAAAAGTTGCCCAAAATTGGACTTTCCGGATGGACCACCTAAGACGCAGCCGCGGTCAACATTTAAATGAAATTATCTTCAAAATGTAAATGTCATGGACCAATCTAACGTTTCAAATAAAGAACCGATGAGATTTTGCAAATTTTATGCGTTTTTTTTTAAAAAAAAGTTCTCAAGCTCTTAAAAAATCACTCGTTAGTTGCTTAGTCACTGCTTTTTGATATGTATTGGGTAAAAGTCTACTTTTAGCCGCCGCCAAGTATATTCTTGTTTAACCTCCGCCGGTCGTCATTTCATATCGGCGTCGCACTCTGTTCACAACTGCTGTCTAATGTATTAAAAACTTGAACATGCATAAAGATTTAACGTGTAATTGATTAAAAATAGATACCGTTGCAAACATGCGCCAAACAACCTGAAACGTGCTGGCCCGTAACATTCTAAACGTTCGTGATTACTATTATTGGTCGAACACCAGAGAAATAAATCCAAAATGTCATAAATCTTAAAAATTGTTTTTTGCCCAGCTCTACCTGGACTAAATTTAATATAATTTTGTAGATTTAAAGTGTTCGTATACACCTAGTTTTTGACTTCATATTTAAATGCGAATTTAGTTAATTGTAAGTTGTATTTAAATACAACTTACAATTAAATGATGGCCAGTTAAATAAGTTTTTAATAGTTTGTAAATTTTCTTAGAAGGTTTTGCTATAACTTGTAATTCAGAGCTTCATGTCTAATATAAGGTTGTTTTGATGTAATTTAAAAACCGGTTTAACGTAACAAGTTTGTTTATATACTCATGTGCATTCGAAAAAAAAATTGCATCACTTAAATTTACGATCTAGTTCTACGACGATATGTTTCATCGAAAATTAGATGAAATTTTCAATATTCGATTTTTCAAATACATCATCTGCGATTTGGCTGAAATTTTCCATGGTGGTAGCGCAAATGTGCAATTTCAATGGGTAAAAATTTCAGTGTGGGTTTCATAAAAAGTTGTAAAAATAAACAAACAAACTTCCCTCATTTATTTTTGTAAGTGCAACAGTATTGTATTCTCATAATTTTGTTGAAATGGATTTCTTGATTCTACTTAATGCATTTTGCCTAACAAGCTGCCACGCAAAACATTTCTCCGATATAACGCTTTATGAGATATAATCATTCAATATAAGAAAAACTCAATTTCTGTATAAAGAAGCAAAAACAAAAATATAATATGTAAATATAATAATACAAATATGAAACTCAATTCGTAATAAAGTAATAGACTGTGTTAAACACCAAACCTTTTAAATACTTTTTAAATTTTACCCCACGTAAAAATCTTAAAATATTTATTAAATAATTATTGATATTTTTCTACTTTCAGATAATTTGTTAAGTTTCCTGCTTTATTAAAAATTAAAAGTATAATGAAATATTCTATAATCAACGTTTCGATTAATATGTAAAGAAAAGTTCTTGTTACTTTATAATAAAAGAAAAAGAATAAAAAACGAATGAAATCTGTTTCCTAAAATACTAAAATAATTTTATTTTAAAACACTCTATTATTAAGTGTAAAAATTGAATATAAAATACAAATGCAAATAAAATCAGATTAATTCTATGCAATTTTATGTTGAAGTGTCACATAATTGTGTCGCGTTTTAAAATCGTTTGGAAATAAAAATTGTGCGTTAGTTTTTTGCGTTTCGTCAAGTTGTTGCCGTTACCGTCGTTACTGTCGTGTTCGTCTTCAACATGTTCAAGTGCATTCCAATATTTAAGGGCTGTAACCGCCAAGTAGAGTTTGTAGATAAACGCCATTGTTCACTACCAAGTGTTCCAGAAGAAATTTTACGTTACTCGCGTACTTTGGAGGAATTATTTTTAGATGCAAATCATATACGTGATTTACCAAAGGTAAGTGTGCTATCTGTAGTTGTATTGCTTCTCTTTACATATAAAAACGGTATAAAAAATAATAATACGACATTATTCTCAATTAGCTATAAATTAATTGTTTAAAAAATTTGTTCCATTTAAAGATTTGATAGTTTCGGATACAAATTTAAATAATTTTTTTAATCAATTCAATATATTCTTGAAGCAAGGAAGATAAAATAAAATGTTTAAAATAAATATTTAATTTAAATAATAATTAAATCAATTAAACCTTTAAGGTTAAGATTTTAGGTAGTTAATACAAGGACATCTTCACCTATTGGTCCATTGCAATTAATTAAAACATTTAAATAGCGAAAAATTGTCAAAAAAAAAAAAAAAATAATAATTGCAATTCACTTAACGCTGATTTTACACTTTGAATTTTATTCAAAACTTTTTGCCAAAACCTTTAAATATTTTTAAAACGCGTATTTATTTATTTATTCATAAAAGATCAACATAAATGGGGTTCTTAAGGAAGTCTTATAAATTCATTGCACAATTATCTTTTTGCACATTGTTTCTTCAAAGGATTTAATACTTTATGTCTAGTTTCTACTTTCCGGCTGTACAGTATATTAACAAAGTAAACGGACACTTGGAAATATGTAATTTAAAAAGTGAAAATAATTTTTTAACCCATTTTTTCTCAAGTAATAACATAATGAATTTACTGACATAGGTTTTACCGATACCGATTTATAGGCAACATTTCGGTATTATCGATATATCGGTATCGTCGATATTTTTATTTTTGTCCTTACAGCGATACTTCAGAAATTTTGACATTAACCTTTATTCTATTTGGCATCGGCGACATTTTCGTCAGTTTTGAGTCGACATCACTTTGTATCGACATCGCACAATGTAACGACGGGGGTTTCTTAAATTGGTCCAACTGATTTCGGAATCACTTGTATGCCAACATTATAATGACCCTATTCACACTACAAATGCATTAAAAAAGTATATTAAATAGCCAATTGTTGCATTAGTCAATATGAGTCCAAGCTCCTTTAACCTGAATATATTAGAAACCGTTTTGGTTGGCTAGCCCAAAAGGCGTGTGAGCACAGAAAGCAATAGGAAGCCTAATCTCAGTTAATTGAAGCTATTCAGAAATCTTGGAGCTGCCTGCTTAACCTAACCCTGCCTATAGTGGAAACTGGCAACACAACTGAAGTTCGGTAGCCATCCGTAATCGACTTATTAATTTACATGAAAATCCATTATAAAACACGGACTATTATCGCTTCTAGCTTCTCTTTGCTTGTAACGCGCAGTCTAACATCATCTTAAAGAAAATAAAAAAATATTTTTCAAAAAGTTACCGATTTATTAAAGATCACTTAGTTTATGTTAATGCAAATTAGACATATCTTAGTAGTGCACTAACTGCAATTTACGTTTATTCATTTTTACGCTAAGTCAAACTAATTGAAAAAGCTACAAATACAATTTTAATGCGGCCAAAGGCGCAGTTGGAAATAATTAAAATAAAAATTAATTTACAGAAGCTTTCGTTTCCAATTAAAGGTTAAAAAAATACATACACATATTTGATGAATTTTTTATTGCACATTTAAATATTTTAAGTTCCTCATTGTTGCCGCTAGTTTTCTTCCTTTTTCAAAATAAATTGTGAAGATTTTCCAAAAGTATCTTTTCTAGTTTAGAGAACATATTGTAATAGGTTGCGCTAAGTCACATTTATTATAACAAATGTCTTGAAAATTTAAATTTGTTCACGACAAATTTCAACATAATTTCTTTAAATGTTTGTCTTCAGACAAAAACAAAACGGAAATGCTCAATTAATTTTTTTTGTAGCAAAAGAATGCAATCAGTGTTACTAAAGTCAAAACACCACAGAGTCTCCAACACACGACACATTCTTTATTAAGAGCATTTAGTGCAATCTACTATTTACTATTGCAGCTTTAACTACAACTGGCTTAGGATCTACAAAATGACAATTATAAAACAGAAAATAACGTCCGTTTGGATGTTGCATGCCGGCAACTAGCGGCAGTTTTAATTAAAAAATTTGCAATTAATTTGTTTTTTCTTTCTTTTTATATTTCAAATGCCGACTATTTTAAATAAAAAGAAAGAAAATTTTTTTAAATAACAGAAATTTGAGAATTGTTTGGAAATGTTATAAAACTTTGAATGGTAATTGGTGTGGAACATAAAGAGTTTGAAAATTTTATTTTATTAAATGACTATTTTATTAAATGTATAGATTTTTGCAATACAAAATCTTAATTAAATGCGAATTATAGTAGAATGTGGAGTGTATTATAAACTGTATTAAAAGGGTGTCCCAAAATGTATGCAAGATTTCACTTAAATAGAAAACACAATTTTGTATCCTTTCTACTGTTATATCGTAATAAATCGTATATTACACAGAATAGCGTTATGTATGGAATATCACCTGCACCATACTGCTTCACATGCACCTTTTTGACAAAATTTTCATGGACCATTTTGCATCAAGGTGGCTGAATTTCATTGATGCAGCTATCCATTTCCCCCTTTAAATCACGGATGGCACTATCAGGCACACAGTTGGGTACCAAATATTGATTGATCGAAATAACAGTTTTATTTTATATTTTTAATAGCCTGCAAATACATTTTTGAAGTAAGGCTTGAGTTCGTTTTATATTTGAAAGCTAAAAGCACATCTTTTAGAAATTAATTGATAATTTTAAAGAAAATCTGCAGTTGCCTACACTCAACTTTACCAAATCCAATGGAAACAGGTATTTTTCGGTTTGGGGTAAGGTAACAACCCCTTGCCCCCTCCCGATTATGCCCAAAAACTATACAGCTCTTCATCTCCATATACTAAAGGCACATACTAAATTTGATTTTGATATGTCAAACGGTATGGCCTGTCAAACTTCTCAAAAATATTGGCGTACACACCCACCCACCCACAGACATCATCGCTAAAAAGCCAAAATGGATTCAGGAGACCTCAAAACGTATAAATCCGTCGAAATTCCGAAATCGATTTTTTTCATGATTACTATACTTTACCTTATACTACGTATGGTAAAGTAATAAAAGATACTAGCAGTGTGTAATGGCTTTTCTGGATCGCTACATCCGTCCTCAGCCTTCTTCTACTTTGGGTCTTCTTTAGTTGTAAACATCATTTATTTAACCAACCAATCTCAGATAAAGGAATACGAGAAAAATTTGTTCAATCATCTATCGTCAGCTAAAGCTTACCTCTTGTTGGATATATTTCTTTAGTATTTACAACCTTATATTTGTTATTGTTTTAACCGACCTTCGGTTAGCACTGAGAGCAACTTTTGTTTATTTGTTTTGCCCCAAAAAAACTTTGTTAGGTAAACGTGTTTGCGCGGTTACCTGTGATTTTTAACATTGAATATTTAAATATTATTAGTCGAACTATTTATTAAAATGAAAATGAATTTGTAAAGTAAGGCTTATTCAAGTAAGCTTTATTAAGGCAAGTCTCAATAAAAGAAAGAAGGATTATTTTTTTTATATTATTATTATATTGTCTATTAAATAAAAATAATAATCCTTATTATTATATTGCCTAATAAATAAAAATAAAAATCCTTCTCACTTTTGTTTTTTTCTTTTTGATACCTTGAAGAACAGCTGCTTTAAGTATTTTATTTATGTTTTCAGCAACAGGAGGTTATTTCATATGTACGTAACATTGTACGTAGACGTGAAGGTTAAAATTATAAACTGTATGTAAACACTGATTTTGACGTACATATGAAATTCCATATGGATAGTAACTTTGACATTTCATATGACTTCTACACGTGATGAGAACACAGCTTAACCCAGCAAAAAATTCTTGGGTTTTGGTAAGCAATAAAATAAAACTCATGGTAAGCAATAAAATAAAACTCATGCGCGGTTCTCATAAGCGCTATAATAAGCGCATTCGAGAATGCTATAATTGTAAGACAATAACAACAAACTGCATCCTCTCTCGCTTACGAGGACGCAGGTACGACCCGAGTCACCCTCGGCCAAAGATTGTCAACTCAGCAACAGCTGTATCAACCGGAAGTTTTTTTTCCCAGGAAAGAACTTCCGACAGCAGCAGAGCTGTTACAACAACAACAACCAAGTGGGACATCGCAAACCAAATTCATGCCTTCCTGAACCAGCTGGGAGGGAGGAGATTATTTCTCTCTCCTTTACAATCCTGCTTCGAAGTAAACGTAATTTTTTGCTGGGAAGTTGTGTTTTAATGGCGCACAAAGGACGTCAAATAAAATCCATTATTCCAAGATATTACTAAAACTTTCTTCCCCTGCAAGTTTTTCTAGCGTTGTAAAAAATATATTAATTTTTTTGTGTTCCTATACAAGTTGATATTTTTTTTATATTATTTTCCTCTTATAATTTATTTCCATTCAGGAAATGTTGATGAGTCTATTCAATGCAAAATGTAATAAAAATGATCATGTAATTTCCTCTTCATTCACATTCATACGCGTCATAAGCATTAACAATACGCATTCTTACTACGTCGTTGCCTTTCCTTAAATAGAAGTTGTACTCTGTCATGAGATTTTGGTCACTGAACTTTTGATACAATTTAGTAGATGTTTGTTATAACAAAGTAAAGAGTTAAAATTTAATGACACACCTTTTTTACATTATTACGTTACAACCGGGGTTTAAATAATAAAAGAGTAATTTATATTAGATTTAAATATGTGATTTTGACAACATACAACATACAACATACAACTACATAATCATAATCACAATCTCATAATCATAAACATTAACATAATAATGTTTGTAGAGTGAGCACCGCGTATCTGACTGGAAACAGGATTTATGAGTTTCTGTTTCATACGAGGGTAACATTAAACACTTGTTAGGTGTCAAATTATATTTTTAATAAATAAAACAACAAAGGCGCATTGATAAACTGATTTTATTTTACGGTTCTATGGATGTAAGAAATGGACAAAGTAAATTGCGAATGAAATGGAACTAATAGGTCAATTAACGTAGAATATTGATTGGGCACGTCATATTTGCCGGGTGTATTTCCGTTTGATGTGAGAGCGACAGATATTGTCAGCAGAAGATGACTTTTTTGCAATATAAACTTATTTTTTTAGAAGTTTCAAGCAAAACTAAAAATGCTATAGAAGTACAGTACGAGCTCGGTTTGCGCAACCGAATGAAAATCGGAGTTGTTTGGTAAAATTAGTACAAATCTTACTTTTATTGCAAGAAGTGAACACTGACGCAATATAAAAATTCCGATTCATGTATAAGTCTGTAAGAATCTACAGACAAGTAACTGCAGGCATGTAACTGCACTGATAGGTAAATGTTCATACACGCCATAATTTTAATCTCTTCTTGATTCATAGCCAATGAAAAGAACAAATAGGTGTAGTTGCTTGCTTGGCAATTATGTAGATAAGCAAATTTGGTCTTTACTAGCGCCGGGGGTTCCAATTGTCACTGCAGGAATGGCAAATGCTTTGACGCGGTTCACTCGGGGAAAATAGGGGCACCAGACGCTAGGGTTCCTAGAACCTAAATCTGGAAGAAAAGGTCTGTGTGTTAAAACATACGGGTTCTCTTGGAGGCCCGACCAGTCCCCAAAGGACTGCTACCACGGGAATCGGTAGCCCCACAGAGAGCCTATCCTCTCTGTGACCGGTTATTGGTGAGGTCCCCTTCGGGGGTACACGTGGTGGTTGTGGTTTAAGATCGATTTATGTAGGTATGGTGCACGGTCGATCAAGTGTGCTGTTGCACTCTCAACAGACGGAGTTTGGATAGTCTCCAAACCCCTAAGCAAGAGGCTATAATATTTACATGGCTTCTCATCTATGTGATTTACTGTATCTGAGGCAATAATGGATCCAGACACTTAAAAGCTATAATTTGAATATATAAAGAATATATATGAAAAATGTTATTGAATAGGCATCAAAGGCACTTAAATTAAGCGTTTACACGAGGAATTGTCTCTCACAAGGACAAAAGTTGCACTTATCGAGGTTTTTTTTTGAAATAGTTGTACTTATAAAGACTGTAATGTAAAAAACTGCCTGTTGCGCTAATCGCAGTGTTGCAGTAATCAGGGGGGTTATTACGTATTTCGATTCGAAAGAAATATTTTTCGAAACACAATGTTAAAGTCATACAAATTCGAATGATTTCCTTTTCGAATCGAAATACGTAATAACCCCCCAGTAGTTGTGCAAATCGTGCACACAACTAATTTTGGTAGGTTTGAGAAGAGAGCCCTTCAAAGGGCTTGCGAAATGACTAAAATTTTTTGGTTTTGTCCACCCTGTAGGTTCACTCTCAACAACAAAGCTTTTGAATACATCTCAATAACAGCAACATATAGCGGGTTCAACCAATCGAGGAGGAAACGCAAAGAAAAAAGTAACACATACCTATGATACAATGCAGGTGTATAGCAGATGAAAAATCAAATGGTTAGCGCACAAATAATATGACGATCGACGCAACGACTGAAAAGATTCAGCTTAACGTTCCAATTAGAAAGATCGATTGTCATTATACACATAAGACATTACGATACATGGTTTGGTAACTTTTCAAGTGACAACAAAAAAACGTTATATGGAAAATTAAGGACATTTTGTTGATATTAAACTTCACACAAACCATCTACAGACCATCCCCAACATCCCCTGAAATTTTGTCTAAAATCAGTCGACGTTTCAACTAATTCTACCTTAAGTGTCGTTGACGATATGTTCCGGCGGTTCGTATCTTATTCTTGAGGTTTCTTATTTTATTGTGTGTGACTTCAATTAACTTCTCAGTTGAATATGTTTAAAGAAAACAGTTACGTCAAAAACATATTTAATTGACATACATTTTAATTCAAGCCCCTAACATCATTATAGAACTATTTTTATATTTTTTTATTTTCTATGAATATTTTTTTATTTTCTATGAATATTTTTTTATTTTCTATGAATATTTTTTACCTGTTACCTAAAATTTTGCTTTCTTTAAAAGTTAGTGTTTCTGTTTATAAAATAATTGCACATTTAAATCACTTTTTAATTAAGCCACCCATTCATTTAAACAAGCACAAAAAAAAGAAACAAAATAAACACTTGTTAAGATCATAAATTAAAGGTGTGGCTTTTATGGCTCAAATAAATTTATTCCAACGAAACTCATCTCTTACGAATAATATCATCAGATCTGTATCTATTTATCTAATATATACTGTGTTTTTATTTATAAACTCATTCTCATGACTCTGAACTGAAAGAAAATCTATGTATTGGATACAAGTTTCTTCGTCGTCTACTCGTTACTTTTTTCTGTTGCCAGTTTCTCAAACATATTAATTTTGAACTTCACCTAATTGTTTTTGTTGTTTTATATAGAAAATTTATTTTAAGTTTTTTTTTTCGTTTTGTATTTTTTAAATATTCTCGTACTTACTAACTACCCAGCTGGCCAAGTTGTTTTTTTCATACTCAGCGGCAAGTAAATAATTATACAAACTACAAAAGATTTGAAAGACTTTGTCGAATAAGTTAAATGAAAATCGTTCAAGGCTATGTGAACGACAATGCCGATTATATTTTGTATTAGAATTTATTTTTATTTATTAAATTGAAAGACAATAATCAGAAGAAATATACTCACATTTCAAAGTCAACGACCACATAAGCGATCAAACATGTTTGTATACAACTTGTTTTTTTAAATAGATTGTCAAATGTTGTTTCATTTAGCTTTATAAACAAACGAGGGTACAAAAACATTTAAATACACATTATTTGGGATGGTTCTCTAATTTACGAAACGATTTTAAATCAAAAATGCTGTTATGAATTTTTTATTTTGAATACAAAACGATTTGAAATCGAGAATGGTTGTAATAAACATTTTATTTTCGTTTTATAATTGTACTTGTATTTATATTATTTTTTATTCACTTTTTAATTATTTTATAGATTTTGAGAATCATTTTTGGTCCAATTACATAATATTTGGATTTAAATTACATAAATATTCAATATCGTGTTTATTTTAAATCCAAATATTATGTAATTGGACCAAAAATGATTCTTAAAATCTACCGAAATTCATCACAGCGAATCAGCATTTTTTAAGTTTTGCGCAAAGTAAGTTTTTGAAAGGTTTAATAGATTTCTGTTACAAATTAAAAATTTTGCACCAAACTATTTTCTTGCTGACAGGTATTTTTTCTTTGGATTTTAGCGATCTGTTTTCCTTGATTTCTTCGCTTAATTGTTCCAATTCAATTTAGTGTTTTTCTTTTTTTAAAGCTAGGAATTAGATAATCCAATACACTTAAACAGCCAAAACCGCACTAGACTATTTTGCTGTTTTTGATTACTTAAGGGCGGCGGAGTATATTGTGAGAATATGCGGTACCCATGCTATCTAATGAGTAATTTTTTTTTAATTATCAAACTAACCACATGAGGTCTTCGGTACTGTATATCAGTTGCGGTACTGTATATCAGAGACCCGCTTTGATTCAATATGATTTTACATGCGTTGAGAGTGTTGAGAGAGCAAGCTTTCCTAAATTGGATTTCAAAAACATTTTGATCTTTATTTTACACCACCCGAAAAGAGTTTAGAAGAATTCTAAGTTTGACTTTGAAAACCCTGAATTTGATGTAAAATAAATTGAAAAAATATACATATTTGTCTTTCATAATGACGTTAAAAAAATCAAGATGTTTATGTTTTCGTGCACAAAATTAACCATAAATAATCAACAAAAAACATAATTGTAACTAAATTTGAATCTCGTTTATTTTATCATACTTGCTTACAAAAATTTTACCAACTGGGTATTTGTACCGTTGTTAGTGTGATGTGTACATGTATGTAAGAATAATTATCGTTTATAAAAAGAATAATTATAACAACTGCAATAAAAACAGCGATTGAACCGCGGAATTTAAGCGGTACTTACATGTTGCGCCTGGTTGTGTAATTTAAAATAGTTGTACGACGAGTTGCTACGGGCAGGGGCTGAACAAACAACAACGAAAACAGCATTGATAAAAAAATTAAATAAGGGTATCACATTTACTTTAACAGATTTTTTACTGCGCCCATTAAACAGTGCATTTGCAATGTAACACGTCTTTTGTTACTTTTTTTTTCGAAATATCTAACCATTTCGGAAGATACGGATACGGCTATTGCTGAAATGTCTTAAAATCATCTATGAATTTGCACATCATTGATTTGATAAAAATGACACGTAAATGCGCCATTCCTATACATACAATAAAGTTGTAATAAGACTGAAATATTATTTGGAATACAAAACACCAATTTTTGACCCGCATCATGTAACAGTTTTTGATAACACTTTTTGCTGAAGTGCCTTAGCTCAATGTATGAGTGATAAAAAAGGAAAAGTATTGAATTTTACAAATTTAAATATTACTGGAAACTTGGAAGAAGCTTTTTTGAAACGGGACGTTTTAGGCAGTATGTTCTGCATTTACTAGAATATGAAACCAGTGTTGCAAAATCCTGAGTAACTTTAGGACTATAATAGTAAGAATCTCAATATTGTGTACGTTGTTTTGGAAACAAAAGTCGTAGGTGTGTGGATTGATATCCTACATATAAATACATAAATAAATATCGTAAATTTGGCGATTACTTCAAAAACCAGTTGATTGCTATGAAAAAAACTTTGTCCTGCATTTTTAAGAATTTATTTAATAGAATTTTTAAAAATTACTGAAGATATTTAAAATCGTAATAAGAAAATTATATACAAATTCTGTGTTAATTACATACATTAGTATACTAAATTTAATTAAAGTACAAAATAACCTTTCGTACTATCTATCCTTATATTATATACAGTAGCTCACAAAATTATTTTGCTTAAGTAAAATAAAATAAATGTATAGAAAAAATGCTGTATAGTTTTATATTCTTACAAAAATTGAATAATATTTTATTGCAAATCACAGAAAAACATAACATTTAATTTTCTCTCATTAAAAAAAATCTTTAATATAATGTTCAATTAAAAAAAATAAAAAACTAGGCACGTAGTTTTTACATCATAAAAGTATTTTGCTTTTTTATTTCTTTCAACTATTTGGAAATTCTATTAAAATAAAATTATTTATTTTAATATTTTGTATGGTACCCATTGTTAGCAATAAATGCTTCTACGCGTCGGGTCATTGATTCCACTAAACTTCGACATTTTTCAATAGATATTTTACTCCATTCCCCCTCCAATACACGTTTTAAAGTTGCATTCGAAGTAATGTTGTGATCCCGGACTTTTTCATCCAAATGAGCCCATAGATTTTGAATGGGATTTAGGTCGGGGCTCTGTGGTGGTGTCTGGAGATGTTTGATGTTGTATAAAAGCCATAGTTTGACGTCGTGGGCGATATGTTTTGGGTCGTTATCACGTTGGTAATAATACCCATTTCTACAAAGACCCCTTTGCTCAACACTTGCATAAAAATTTTCTTTTAATATGGACAAATATACATGCCTATCCGTAGTACCGTCAATAAACACCAACTTTCCTAGTCCTAAAGCTGACATACAGCCCCACACCATTATGGATTCACCGACATGTTTTACTGTTGGTTTGATATTTTTTATTTTTAAGGCTTCATTTGGCGTCCATCTGACCCAAAAATGATAAATTTGCTCTCGTCACTAAATACTATTGTTTTCCAAAACTCGAAAGTTTTATTTTTATGCAGCTCCGCAAAAGATAACCGCTTTTGTCTGTTGACGTCAGATATTAAGGGTTTTATTTCCAGCCACACGGCCATGAATATTATTAGTTCTTAGGACTCTATGTATTGTTTCGTCACTAACACGTGTTTTTTGGATTGCCCTTTTTGTTTAATATTTTCACTGCTACCACGCTCTTTTGCCCGCTTAATTATATTCTCTATTGTCTGAAATCGACCAAACATGTTACAAATATATTTGATTGATTTACCTTGATTATGAAGGTACAACATATTTTTTTTTGCGATATACTACTCAACTCTTTTCCTTTTTTATTACTAAAATTTGACGTCTTTACGCAACAATAACAATAGAAATCGTTATTTCTAAGCACTTAAAGTGCTTTTACACGGCGTGTATTTGTCATATGACTTGTCAATTTTCCATGTGTAAATTCTATACACGTCGTGTAAACCCTTTCAAACATAACATGTGTATTTTCCATGTGTACAATACATATGACATTTTTAATTTAAAACGTGTTCTATTTTGATGTGACAAAGCATCTGACATATTGTAATGCCAACGTGATATTTTGCTATTTTAGGTTTTTTGTGGTACCAAAAGCACTAAATGCGTGGCAAAAGCACTACTTTTGCACATTTGCATCAGCTGTGGTTGGCTATACAAAACTGTGTGGCGGAAAAATTATATATTATAGGTTATGTCAGATGTAATTACACATGTACGTTTGAAAGCAAAAATTATAAACCGTATGTAAAATATCTATTTTGGCAAACACATGAAATTACATATGGGTTATCAAACTGACAAGTCAGATGAGAAACACACGCCGTGTAAAACCATTTTTACAAAATTTACTACAAGTGTTATTTCGTATGAAAAGAACAAAGCATCAAGAAAAAACAACACGAATATTAAAAAAAAATAACGGTGATCGCCAGGAAGCAAATACTTTTGTGAGCTCAAAGTTGCAAACAATAACTACAACGAAGTAAAAGTTATTATTGTTTTTACTTAAGTTATTGTCGTATAAAGCCTGGTACTCTGTTTAGTTTTTCATGCGGAAGGCTGTCAAATTACATATGTACATAAAAAATTTCTATAAAAAAGTCATGAAAAAATGTTGAAGAAGTAGTACTCTGTTTTTGCTGTGGAAAAACATTGAAATGTTTCTGGCAACATTTTATCAAAGCTGTGAAATAAAGCAAATGTGTATTATTTCATGTGGAATTTTTCAAACAACAGCTGATCCCTTGGCTTTTGTTAACATTTCTAAAACAATGTGGTATATTTAAAACAATAAAATCGTAAAATTCTTTCAAATCGCGAGATAGACACCACATTTTAAATGTCGAATTTTCCTTGTGAAATAATAAATGTTGCTCAACATTTTTCACAAATTCGAACAGAGTACTAGGCTTAAGAATATGTGTTATTAAAATTAGAAAAAAAAAATGTATATATCAAATATTTCTTATGTTATTGATTAATATAAGATAAATTTATGCCAAAAAGTTAAAAGCAAAATATTTTTGTGAGCTACTGTATGTAAATATGTATAGTAATATCTACTTATATGTATGTATTTCCTATTTGGAATTTTTTCTTTCAAGCACAATATTTAAATAAGAAAGAAAGGAAAAAATTAAAAGTTTTAACAACATTTAACTTTTCCTACGTTTTTTTTTTTATTTACCGTGAAACTGTTTTAGAGTTTTTCACACGGCTTCTTAATTTTAAAACAAATTGAAAAATTAAAAAAAAAAAAAAACAAAAAAAAGTTAAACTACCTAGTGATTGGGTTTAACATACGCCGCTTAATATTTGAATATCCAAAGAGAACACACACTTACACGCACCTGAAATATACAATTCGAGCAGTGTAGAAAAATTTAGCACTTAAGTACTTTTTCATGTTAAACATACCTCAGTACCACCGCGTTAGTTTTAGTACTTTTTAGTACTAAATTAATTAATTTAGTACTTTTTAGGGTTCCGTACACAAAGTGTAAAAACGAAACCCTATTGTTTTCGCTACAATGTCTGTCCGTCTGTCCGTCTGTCAGCGCCTTTTATCTCTGGAACCGTAATAGGTAGACTCTTGAAATTTTCACAGATGATGTTTAGTTGTTGCCGCTAAACAACAAATACTAAAACTTATAGGGTGTTCCAATAAAGAGGTGTTATTTACGAAAATGTGTTTATTTCTTGAACTGTAGGAGGGATACACTTGAAATTTAGAAACAGTTATTAAAACTTAGTTCACTATATAAACAAGTATAAAAAAATAAAACTAGAAATTAAAGGGTGTTCCGATAGTGGTGTGAAATGCATGTATAAGGCATAAGTTTTGAACCATAATAGGTAGACTCTTGAAATTTTCACAGAAGGTGTATAGCGATGGCCGCTATAACAAAAAAAGTTAAAACTTATAGGGTGTTCCGATAGAGAGGTGTTATTCACAAATATGTGTTTATTTCTTGAGCTGTAGGAGGCATACACTAAAAATATGTAAGCAGTAATTAAAACTTAGTTCGCTATATAAACAAGTATAAAAAAATAAACCTAAAAATCAAAGGGTGTTCCGATAGTAGTGTGATTTGCATGTATAAGGCCTAAGTTTTCAACCGTAATAGGTAGGCGCTTGAAATTTTCACAGAAAGTATATAACTGTGACCGCTATACTAGCAAATACTAAAACTTATAGGGTGTTCCAATAGAGAGGTGTTATACACGAATATGTGCTTATTTCTTGAACTGTAGGAGGAATTCACTAAAAATAAGCAAGCACAAAATTAAAATTAGTTCGCTATATAAACAAGTCTGAAAAAAATGAACCTAAAAATTAAAGGGTGTTCCGATAGTGGAGTAATTTGCATGTATAAGGCCTAAGTTTTGAACCATAATAGGTAGACTCTTGAAAATTTTACCAAAGGTGTATAACTATGGCCGCTATAGCAAAAAATATTAAAACTTATAGGGTGTTCCAATAGAGAGGTGTTATTTACGAATATGTGTTTATTTCTTACAAACAGTAAATAAAACTTAGTTCGCTTTATAAACAAGTCTAAAAATATAAACCTAAAGATTAAAGGGTGTTCCGATAGTTGTGTGCTTTGTATGTGTAAGGCCTAAGTTTTGAACCATAATAGGTAGACTCTTGAAAATTTTACCAAAAGTGTATTATTGCGGCCACAATAGCAAAAAATACTAAAACGTAGGGTGTTCCAAAAGTGACGTGTTATTTACGTTTATGTCTTTTTTTAGGGCTGTAAGAGGAAACCACTTACAATTTGCAGACTGTAATTAAAACTATGTTTGTTTTATAAGCAAGTATACAAAATTGAACTTAAATATTAAAGGGTGTTCCAATAGTACGTGATTTGCATTGAGTTTTGAATGAATAGGTGGAATCTTGAAATTTTTACAGGAGGTGTTTAACTATGTCCACTATAACAAATAATAAAAATTAAAGGGTTTTCCGCCAGTGACGTGATTTGAACCGTAACAGGTAGACTCTTGAAATTTTGTACAGAAGATGTGTTGCCACGGCCGATATGACAATTACTAAAAGTTAAAGGGTGCTCCGACAGTGACATGTTTTTCACTTATAGTGACTTATTTTTTAATCGGAATAAGTAGACTCTTAATATATTTATAGAAAGGAAGTTGCCATGGCCACTATAATGAATAATAAAATTAAAGGGTGTTCCGACAGTAACAAGATTTTATAAACCGTAATAGATACCCTCTTGAAATGTTTACAGTAGATGTGTTACTTCGGCCGCTATAACAAATACTTGAAATTGAAGTGTGTCCATTAGTAACGTGTTTTTCAGGAATATTAACTTATTTTTTTAACCGCAATAGGTAGGCTCCTGATATTTTAATAGAAAGTGTATTACCATGGCCGCTATAAAATCAATTACATATTAAAATTTAAAGAGTGATGCAATTTTCGCGAATATTACTTTAATTTTAAAATTTAAGGGTGTCCCATAAGACATAAAGAAATAAACAACTCGAATTTTTAAATTATACTGAACATAGTACGGAACCCTACGTGTGTGAGAGTAACTCGCACTTGACTAATTTGTTTTAATATCACGTCTAGTTTTCGAGATATTCTTATTTTAATAAAATACTGATATTGGAACATTAAATACGTTGATATTTTGCTATCCCAAATGGAATTTTTATAAAATGGAATACTCTGGTTAATATGTCAGTGGAAAAACTAAATGAAAACCTTTATATCAAGTTTTTTGTAAAGGTGATAAAGAAATTGTTTATAAATTAAGAGAAACCACAACATCATCATTAAGAACACAATTTTTTGAAAATAAAACTTTAAAAATGATAAACAGTTTGTTTCACTGCAGAAAATATTATTTTCAGGAAAACCAATAGCATCATACATACTATTATTATTAACTTTATTTATAAACGAGAAACACACTACTAAATTAAACTATCGGATCGTCCAGAAATAAAGCATTTCAGAACATTGCTTTTGGATTTTATTCAATACCACATTCGTCAGCAGCAGTTGAACGCATATTTGCAATACAAAAAGCTGTTAAAGGAAAAGAAAGAAATGTAGAATCTGTCTTCGTTTGGTTAAAACTAAAGATCTATAAAAATCAAATGAGTGTTACTGTTATAGCTATAATATTTCTAATGATCTATTAGAGTAAGTATGCTTTATCTTATAAATAGGAATTGATAGCTTTAATTTTAAACATAAATATTTTAAATCCTTTTTCAGAACTGAGCTTTAAGTACATATGTATGTATTATACAAATATGAATACATGATATCATATATTACGTTTTTAATCATAAATGTAAACTTTACATATAAAAATATTTTACATAAAATATTGTATCAAAATATTGTATTTTTAAGTTTTTGTTATTCATAAAATTATAAACAATTTAAAATAAGTTTCTTTAGAAAAGGCTAAAAATATAAATGTACTGTATGTAAAACAGAAAATTTATTTACATATGTTCTTTGCATATAAATTTGTATATAATTAAAAAGATACATATGTACATATATGAATTCCAATAAAATATTTTTTACTCCTTTTATTTTTGTAAATTAATGCGTTTCTAAACAATTAGTACCATCGGGTTGGAAAAAGTACTCTTTCAGTTAGAGCCTAGTACCATTTAAAATTTTCAATTTTGCAACACTGATTTAGAGTTTTTATTTTTAACCCACAGAACTGTGGATTCTTTGATAAAATTACAAATAAAACTTGTACAACTTTGTTTACTTTCATTGCATTGCTTTCCCATGCCTAACGAGTACTAGTCCAATAAATGCACAACAAAAGAAAAACAAAAAACAACAACCAACACTATTTCATCCAATTAATCTATTCATTAATACAACCTACATAAAGACTTTTAGTAAATGGTACATCATCTAAACAGACTTTACAGAGTTTTTTCTTTGCTTTAGCCATTCTATTTCTTTCTCTCTCTCTTTCCTTCCTTCTTTCCATGTTCGATGTCTTATGTTTATAGTCAAATTGTTAAACTCCCTCTATTAAATATTCAATAATGTTGTACTTGACTTGTATGTATTGTATGTATGCAGGTTGTTGCTCGGTACGTCCTCCCTTTGGCATTATTGTTACACATTTCCTTTTGTTTTTATTTTTTGTAAAAACCATTCAACAAGTGGGCAACCGGCTGACTAACGACCACCTACATACACTAACAGGCACAAATGAATACATACACTCAAAAAGCATTAATGTGGTAAACGTTGTAAACATTGTTTTCGACAGGAATTTCACATTGTTTTTTATTTTGGGTTGAAAATGTTTTAAATATTATTTTAAATAAATAACCTGTCAATTTGATTTTTTTTAATTTAAAATTAAGAATTGATTTAAAGTTCAATACCAAAAAGGGTCGAAAACAATTTTAGTTTTACTTAACAATTAATACTTTATAATAGCTGGGATTATTAAATATTACCTGAAAACAGAATACTATTATTTATTGCATCTTTAATTATAATTGAACTAATATTAAGTATTCATCTCTCTGGCAATAGTTGGGGATGTAACGGGCCAGTGGGTTTAGCTTTTTAAATAGGTTGACGCAAAATTCGCGATTTCTGTTTATTATTATGTCATGTCATGTCATATATAGCCAGTATATACTATGTCAAGAAAGTGTTCTGATCCTATAAATCAGCGTCGGGCTCCTAGGTTGCCTAAATGGTTCGCCCTATCTTTACCAACATGACCCACATGAATTGGAATCCAACAGAAGGCTTTACTGTTGTGAGAACCGAATTCAATTAGAGAATTCACAGACCTTCGGTTAAATTAGGTTAAGGTCTTTAGCGCTGTTTCTTAGGTTAAGGCTTTAGCACAGCTGAAGATGGCGTATACTTCTTGCTAAAAGATCGTAATGTATTTGCCCATGTAAATGGCCCTTTCAAAGTTTAGGCGAACGGCTTCTATGACATCATTCTCCTCTTTGGAGCCGTCAGTAAACCAAACCTGGTCCAAATCTGATTGATGGGTTTTGCTAATGACACGTTTAGATCTTTGTAAATATTTAATTTGGTATTATACTAGGAATCGGCTGTGAATTCGTCATAACTCCTCTTAAATTTAATTTTTTTTATCTTTGGTTACAGTTGTGCTTTTTGGTGTGCACTACTCCCCTTATGTACTTACAATTTTTTTTTTTTTTTTTGGTAGGGACCTTTCTTTGAAGAGCGTAGTTACTGGCTGTTTGTTTGGGATGTTTGGCGAGTGGTTTCGATGTAAAAACCTCATTATCAAGCCACGTCTTGTATTATTATTGTTATTATTATTATTATTATTATTATTATTATTATTATTATTTTTATTATTATTATTATTATTATTATTATTATTATTATTATTATTATTATAATTACATAGGTCAGTGCGTCCGTCTGTGGGTGTTTTTCATGTGTTAGAGTATTTCAGTAGTTCGAAGTTGTCTCCGTTAAAAGTTCTTGTTTTGTAGTTTTCCATGTTTTCGAGACTGTGTAATCTTCGACCTTTTTTGCTAGGTTATAGTAAACTCACACACTAAGGAAAGAGAGGACTCCAGCTGTGCAATAATCCTTAATACGCATAGAAAAATAAGACTTACCCAGATTCTCTATCTATATAATCGTACGATACAATAAAAAAAAAATTTACAAAATTCTTTCCTCAAAAATCATTATAATACACAAGGAAGATTTTGCAACTCTGATCTCATGGAGAAAAATATTTCATGTTTTTTTTTCAAAAGAATATTAAAACCTTACAGACCTGTCAAAAAATCTGTCACACACATACACTTCTAATCCGCACTATCTTACTTTTTGAGAACACATTCCATTTTTGACAGATCGAATATCTGTAAAAACTCAATTTATCATCATGGACTTACACACTAAGGCAAAATTGTATTTGCAAAGAATATATAGACCGCAGTTTTATAATTTTTAGAACACATTTGAAACACATCGCTTAGCTCTAAACCTATTTTCTTGAGTGTATACTTTGCACTTTACAGCAAAAATCTAGTGCAGTGTTTTTCCAAGTGCTGGCCAAGTAAAGACAACAAACGCTGCAGCCATGCGTTGTTGCTTGTGATGAAAGGAAGATGATAAAAGTGTAAATTAACAGCAGTAAAATACATTTAAAGCAAAAAAAAAAAAAATAGACAATAGATACATAATTTTAAACACAACCTAAATCGTGTTTTATGCTTTTTTATCCAGTATGTAGTTTTATTTGTTTCAAAGCGATAGAGGGAATTTTAGAAATCAATGAAATGTTGCTGCTGGTGATGTTGGGGCAACGACGACGATGGTGGTGATATCTAATCCAACCAAGTATTGACTTGTTGTGGTGGCGGCTATGGCTGCCTAGTAATTCTATGAATGAGAGAAGGAAGACCCACAGATTTCATTACAAACATACTTTTGTGTAAAGTCTTCCCTCCAAGCTATTGATTTATTTTGTTAAAGATGCAGAAAAAAAACATTAAAGGAAAACATCATGTTACTTTGCTTGCTGTTGATAGATAACACAGGGCAACAGCAAAAATATGCTCGAGTAACTACTATATACATTTGATGTATCATGGCTACCTTAGTACAAAAATGGTAAAATTTTTAAATTCTATGGATAGATTTTTTTTTAAAAATTTTTTTTTTAAAATTGCAATTTTTTTGAGACGTTTCTTCAAATAATTAATGATAACTCAAAAACTACTAGTCCGATATTATTAAAATAAATTCAGAAAAATTAAGATTTGCATAGCCTTTAATTCGTCTATATATTATATGTTGTAATAAATTTAAATAATAAAATATAAAATAAAAGAAAATACATGAATAAAACAATGAAATGCATTTTCGATCTATTCCATCGATTTGACTTAGTTACATTTTTTTGTCAATTGCCTTCGGCAAGTAACTTGAAAACTGTTTAACCGATTTAAAAGATATGTAGCTTATTGTAAATCTCATTGTGTTTGCCCTAAGGACCAGGATCCACTTTTTTGCAAAAGGGGAAATAAATAGCGTTAATTTTGCAAAAACTGAAAATTTGTCAATTATTTTCGATTTAAACGCTTTTTTTCAGATTTGGGGCCTATGCGCTACGTGTTAACGTTGTCGAATTCGACTAAAATTTTGTGGGTGGAAGTTTCTCATCAAATCTAACATTAATCCGACATGCACCCCTTGAAATTGGAAAATTTATGTTTTTCACACATTTGAAAACCCGCTATAATGCGTATATCAAGCAAAAAACTAAAATTTTGTGAAAATGAGCGAATTCACTAAAATGTGAATAAATTCGAAAAAAATCAATCGATTTTTATGGTCGATATCTCATTTTGTTGCTATTATATGTCGCTATGCGATAAAAAAATGAATCTGGAAGTTTTTTGCCGTTTTCGATTTTTTATGATTTTTTTAAAACGAAAATTTTTGCCATTTTTACGTAAAAAATATATTTTTTTCTTAAGTTTTTTATTATAACTCCGATACTATTGATCCGATTGAAACGCGATATATAGACGAATTAAAGGCTATGCAAATCTTAATTTTTCTGAATTTATCTTAATAATATCGGACTAGTAGTTTTTGAGTTATCATTAATTATTTGAAGAAACGTCTCAAAAAAATTGCAATTTTAAAAAAAAATTTTTTAAAAAAAAATCTATCCATAGAATTTAAAAATTTTACCATTTTTGTACAAAGGTAGTCATGATACATCAAAATTATATAGTGGTTTTAAGAACACATGAAATTTTTTTTATTTTGTTGTGCTGTGTAATCTAATAGTGACCCTATTTTTGCTTGTTTGCTTTGTTAGGAGAAGTAGTTGTTTAAAGAATGTTTTATAAATAAAGATGGTTAATATTGAATATTGATAATATGAACAACTTTTAGCACATAGGAGACAATCTTTAGCACCGATGCACTTCTCCCAACAACAATTAAATTTACCAAATAATATGGCAGCAAAAGAGAGGGGTTAATTTTATTTTTATTTTGTGCCATTCTAATTTTTCAATATCGATAATGTCGTTTTAAAGTGGTAGGTATAACTTTGTGTATAGTTTTAAAATGTCGGTAAAAGCGTAGAATTTCCGGTTTTTTATATTCTACAATATTTTGTTTGATTCTGCTTTGAAAGTAATCTACACCAAATTTTAGGACTCTTACTTTTATAGTGCTGTATTTATCGTTTATATATTTTATTTATAAAGAGCAACCCATCCCTTGATACAATTTTAAAAGTTATATTAAGTTCTCAAAATAATGGTAGAGTTCTGTAACTAGTGTTTAAAATATCCCGCTTTCAATTATAAAAGGTGCTATACGTGATGCGAACACACGATTACAAACTGCACCAGAAACAAAATTTAAAACAAATATATACGGAAATGGCTTTTTTACTGTTTTATTATAAGTATAGATAACATAAAAAAACTTAAATGAATATCTCATTAAAAAAAAAACATATAAACAAATTCATATTTTTTGACAAAATAAAAATTTTGTATGTGTGAAACTAGGGACACTATGGAGTCCACAATCGATTTTTCTATAGTCTTTAATTTACTATTAGTAATAACGATATTACTATCGACTTAGATTGAAAGAAGGAAAGAAAGATAGGCAACGATATTTATGAGATTCACTAAGGGATCGACAAGTGTCGCAACCATTTCAGTTTTTTGTTTTTCATACGGAATAAGAATTTTAAATGTTGTGTTTATAGAATTTCATATCTATTCGGGCTTTTAAGCTCATTAAAATTTAACTGTAAATAAAAGACATTTTTATTTTATTTTCTATCCGACGTTTCGTTTGGATTTTCCAACATCTTCAGGGATATTTTTTTTATTGAAATCTGGTAACATTGAATAAAAGAAAAGCTTTAATATGATAACAAAATTAAAATAAAGCATCAAAATCACAATTCAACTATTTCACTTGACCGTTTTGTCAGTTCTACACTTAAATTTGAAAATTACAGTTTAAGGCGTTACAAAACAGGACGACATAAAACATATAACTTAATAACACAGTTGCAAAAATAATCAAAACTTAATAAAATATCACAGCTAAATTGTTACTCAAAAGGCAAATTAATTTTATTGATACTTTGTTCACAATTACAAACAAAAGTGCAAATATAACAATGAGAAATCAAAAGTTAGTAAATAATTTTTTTAATGTTCTAATATTATTATTCAAACAAATTTTATTTAGTTTTATTGTGAAAAATAGACTTTCTATTAAATTTTGATTTTTAAAACAATTAAGGCAAATAACCTTCAACCGACTTCCTTGTGTTCCTCAAGTCAGTAGCTGATACTTGTAGTTGTAGCCCTTCAATTACCTGGCAAGTGTCATTAGGGTCACGAGGAATGCAGTTATGGTTTATGTATTTTTTTTTATTTATATAAAGGGTCTCATCTTTACTAAAATAACTGCATACTGGAAATAAGATATTTTTCGGAAAAGGTATATGTATAAGAAAGTTAAGCAAATGCGGATTGATATTTTCACAAACTTAAGCAAAATACTAAAATTTTTTACAGGCTTAAAGTTATTTTTAATCAAATGCGATTTGGCTCTTTGGTGTTGAAATCTGCCAACTTGGATGAACAAAATGAAAGTTTGATACCATTGTCTTCGAATCACTGCTCTAATTTTATCGCATATGCGTTTTGTCCCGGCTTCAAGCTAAATATTAGACTTAAGACGTACTATTATAATGGTGATGACGGCCATAGTACACAATGAACTTTTAATTAGGCGAAGAAGTCTAAAGCGCTTCCTGCGGTAATAATTTGACGCCATAAATAGTCATATAAAAGTTTTAACGTATTTCAAATGTTTCTTTCTTTTATTCCAATTTTCTTCTTAACCCAAGAACTTAACCAACTCACCCGACTTGGTTAACTTTTGTTCGAAAATGTTTCAATGTTTGCGGTAGTTATCGCTTTAGTGTTTTTTTTGTCTGTTATGTATTCTTTTATAATTTGTTTTAGTCATTTTTAAAGAAATCAAATTTAAAGAAATCAAATTACATCTTAGTAATTAAATATTTCGACTTCGATCTACATATACATACATACATGCATACATGCATACATGCATACATTCATACATGCATACATGCATACATTCATACATGCATACATGCATACATTCATACATGCATACATGCATACATTCATACATGCATACATTCATACATGAATACATATATACATACATACATACATACATACATACATACATACATACATACATAATTACATACATACATATGTATGTACATATGTGCTCTTTCTTTATGAATTAAATTTTATTTAATTCAAAATTATTCAAATTTAACCATTCCTTTCCGTGTTCATATTACAATAGTTGACATACATAATTTCTTAAGCTTAACACTCAACAAGATGTGTGTGAAGTTAGCTCCGTCCATATGGGAAAATGCATATTTTCACTTTTTTCAAAATTCTATTACTAAAAACCTATACAAATTCTGAATATAACCAATACACCTAACGCTATAGTCCGCTAAGCCGCATCTTTCCGATTTTGGCCATTTTTTTGATATTTAATAAAAGTCCATATGGGAAAATGCATATTTTCACTTTTTTCCAAGCCTTTATTATTAATTATCAATAAAATGTTAATAAAATAGCTGCTTTTAATTACGTTTTGCATAAAAATGTTTAAAATAATTAATTTTTGTGTATTTTACCATCTTTTGTACAAATGCGTTAACTAACACAGGGTTGTTAAAAACTAAGCTAACTGACGGAGCTAACTTCACACACATCTCAACAAGTCTTAATTTAAAATCAAATAAAAAAGAAATAATGAAATTCTATATTGCATGAATATTATTAACTGTCTATTATGGGTAATAAACATGATTTGGCATGCTATTTATAGAGTTTTTAAAACTAGCTGCAAAAAATATAAAAAACGATGTAATTTAAATAGAGGAAAGAAAATCAAATAAGGAAATTAAGCAAACGTTTTAATAGCTCTTAAAATAATAAAATTAAAAATAAAAACTCTTTTAAACAAACCACAGAAGATTTAACAGCAGAGTTTTGTTAGTTAGTCATGTTCTAATAATGCCAACAAAACCACTATGAACAAACTGCTTGAAAGCAAACTAGTTTCTTTTTTTTTAGCATTTAAATGTTATTATACACCAGTAGTGCGATTCACTATTCAATTTTAACGATTCGGGACTCGTTGAAAAAATTTAACAACAAAACGAAAGACTTTGCTATTCAGAAATGCTTTTTAATAACATTTGATGTTGTTATAAATTAGCTGTTTTTCTTAGCAAGTCGAGTATTGTTCATTTAACTACAACTATTTTTGGGTCGTTTACTTTATCAAAATATCAAAAGATAAAGTCGCCCATTAGATGTAAAATATTCTAAATTATTCTGTGGCAATAAGGAAAAAGTGCTTAAATCTGATTTTTAAGTTTTGTACGAGAGCAATTTTAAACTTTAAAATAATATTTTGAAAAAAAAAAAAAGCTTATTTTTAAAGTTTACCTATGGGAGTCAAACGTATGAATTTGAAAAATATCTTATATCTACCAAAAGTACGCAGGCGTTGTAATTAATAAGTTGTGAAAGGAGTTTCTATGATTTTGAGTTTTTGTAGTTTCTTAAGCTTTTTTCCAAATACGATTCGGCATTGAAAAAAGATAAGCAGAAAGTTTTTTTGCTATAACTTCCTGAAAAATAGTACAAAATAATTGAAACTTTGCACATGGGTACTTTGAAGTACGGAGATTTCAAAGGTGACAGTAACTTAATTTTTGCTTAAGTCGACTTAAGCACTTATTCCTTATTACCACAGAATTAATATTTATAATTAAAACACATACATATGTATTTTACCTACCTTATAAAATGAATTTAAACAATTTTTTAGAAATAAAATTAAAAAAAAAAAAAACAAAATATAAAGCACTTGTGTGTAAAGTTTTGTTTATTATTTTTCATTTCTCTTTGTTCTTTTCGCTATTTTGCCATTTTGTTTAGCAGCATTGCCATTCATTTTGGTTTGTATTTTTCATTTGTTACCATAGGTTAGTAAATCGCAAATGCGTTAGTGCAAGCAAAAAAACATGTTGATATTTTTAACAAGTGTTAGATCGTTAAAAGTTAGTGAATTGCACTACAGCTTCATTTACCCGGCGTTTCCTGGCTGGCCACTTAAGGTCACAGAATAAAAAAAAATAAAAAATAAAGAAATAAAGTAAGAAAATATAAATTCACTGTTACTTTTTGTTAAATTGTTTTCACTTATTTGTATTCTTATTTAGCCAAATAAATTTTTTAACGTAAGAATAACTTTATATCATCTAAAATTTGGGTTAAGGTTTCCTGATGAGCTAAATTTAGCACTTACCGAAGTGGCCATAGAGACTAGCTTCCCCATAGTAATCAATTTTTGTGAATTTATAATTTGGAAATTAAATGGTAGAAAACACAAAAGGTATCTACAAAAGCGCCATCTAAGTGTTCAATCTATCAAGTATGTCGCCAAAGATGCACAAAGAAAAACTGTTATTAAATTATACTGTGCAGTTCTAGAAGCTCGATTACGTCTGACTACAAAACATGAATTTAATTCGCCTAATTATTAACCCTTGATAGCATTTGTCTACCATGTAGACATATTCCCCACACAGAATAAACATTTTTCAAATAAAATTAATAATTTCGGATATATCAGATTTGTGTAGATCTCAACAACATCACCAGGTCCTTACAGAATGTAAATAGTTTTCCAAATTGAGTTTAAAATATTATCGAAACCTCAAGTTAGGTAATATATAATCTCTGTGAAGAATTTTTGGTCACCGTGGTCATGTGGCATACCACCTCTCAATTTACCCACTTTAGCGAAAATCCTTCACAGAGTTCGACATTTTCTTTCCAACTCAAAATTTTGAAAATCTTCTTATATCCTGTAATAAGGGCTTTAGAGTTTGTTTAATAAAAAAACACAAAATTTAGAGAAATGTATGAAGTCTTTGAGTAGATAGAACGATATCTATAATTTAATGTTTAAAGAGTATTTCATGAAAATATTGACCGCGACTGCGCCTCAAATGACTTATACGCTGTGTAGAATTTCAGTATACTCTCTCCAACATATTGGCCGATGGCTAACGAATAAATTCTTTAATATTGGCTTCCAGTGCGTCAACCGTTGCGGGCTTGTCCCTGTAGACATGGGCCTTAACACAGCACCGCAAAAATAGTCTTAAGGCGTTACGTTTACTGAACTGGGCTGTCACAGTAACGCCATTTACAGTAACGTTCCTGTCTTCGTCTTAAAAAAAATACTGTGCAATGATACCACCGGCCCATAATTCACACCAAAAAGTGCATTTTTCGGGATGCTTTGCCAGTTCTTGCAATGGTTCTGGCTACTTTTCACACTAAATACGGCAATTTTGCTTGTTTACGTATGGATACCCATTCAACCAGAAATGAGCTTCGTCGCTGAAGACAATTTTCCGTTAAAAAAGTGGATCTTCATCCAACTTTGCCAGCATGAATTTTGATAATAAAATTCAATAATCTGCAATCGTTATTAGTTTGTAAGTCGATTCATGGGTAAATTATAGACTAAAATGAACAAGTTTAACAGCAACATGTAAAGCTTTAGCCAAAAAAGTACTAAGTTACACATATTCTAAACCATATTTTTTTTTTCTTAAAGAGAAGTACCACTCAGGCAGTTAATGCCTATATTAACTGTGGTACTTCCTTTGGAAAGGGATAGTAGTAGATAAGACAGATGATTAGTGTGATAGTAAAGCTTCGATTCTGGCAACACTGCAATTGCACGTTATGATTATTTTTAGAACAGTTTTGCAGCGCCTCTGGTGTTATTTAGGCGAATTAGTTTGAAGCTAGCATAGCCAATTTATAATTATTTTACTTCGCCGGCGATTTAGTGCTATGTGGTAATACCGGCGAAGGAGGGCGCTGTGATATGAATTGTTATAAAGAAAAATTAATACATATCAGAAAAATTTATGTTGCCATGGCTGAGTATTGAACTCGTGACTATTGCTTAGTAGTCAACGTGCTAACCAGTTAAGCTACAGCACCCTCAATTAGCTAATCGAAAAGCAATATTTGTAATATTAATTTTTTCTTAAGACTTTTTTTTTACCGATTTATCCGAAATCGTATCCGAAATGTTAAATTCAATTGAAAATATAAACAATTATTGAATGAAAAAAAGTTTAATATGAGAAAATATAGTACAATATAATACAGTTTCCATTGTTTTGTCTCATCATTTTAATGATCTGAAATAATTCTGATCGTTGTAATAAAACTTTAACAAGTATTTTCTTCTAAAATATTTGTTCCTTTAACTTTCAAATTTTGCTGTTGTTTTTAACAATGAATTTCGAATGACTAATTATTGTCTTCGTTTTTCTTTGCTTGGTTTGCTTGTTTCAATGATAAAAACTAAATTTACAATTCATGTTGTTCCTGCTGCCGATCTATCGTGATGATGTCTTCGCTGTCGTCAATACAAATAATAAACCTTAATGATGATGACTTTGACCGTTTGCATTGATTACCTCTGAAAGACACGATGAAAAAAAGCACCAAGACAAGGAATAACACGGTAAGGTACTCATGTTTTACAAGGAAATGCCATTTATTAGATGACATGCAACACATGTATCACATTGTACTGATCGTATACTGTGAGTGTACCACTGACTGATGACTGACTGCAAAGTTGACATGAGCGATAAAATACACATCTCGCCAAGTCTTTGAAAATATTTTGTGGTTTTGTGTTCTGGATATTTGCAGTAGTTGATTTTTCTGGTTGTCAATAAACTGAATTTATATTTATGCAGATTTATCACTGCATTGAAAAAAAAAAAACAGAAAGAAGCTACAGCTGCTGTTTTAGCTTCTGCTGAAATTCGAAACGGTTTATTCTACCATTATGAATGTTGGAAAACTGGTTTTAATCTATACAATGAACTGAGTTGACTCTTAACACAATTTAATTCTTACCACAGACAACAAATGCTATTTGTTCTCAAGGGAGGCCACTTTAATCCCGGATCTAAAAGAAACATAACCTAATTTCTCTTGCGAATTTGTTGAATTTTTTATGTAATTCAAAAAAACCTTTTGGTAACACATGGATAAAATTGTAGAGAGTTTCCAATCATTTCTCTCAATATTTAACTAATTAAAATTAAGCACGTATGTCAATTGCTTCTCATAGATCGTTGAGATTGGTTTGAAAAAAAAAACAATTTTTCTTATATATTGCAAAAAAACACAACCATAACTTTAAATATAAATTCATATATATAGTTTCGCATATTTCATAATTTATGATTGTTTTTAAAACTGTCATAAAGTTGTGCGATCTGGCAACTTTATTAGTATTTGTGCTGCTCAGATTGGTTTGCAATTTTATTATGAATGATTAGACTAACGCCAGAATAAAGGTTACAAGTTGTGAAAATTTAGTTCGAAAGCCGTGGCTCATTTTGGGAATGCTTTATGGCAATATTAGTTTAAGTGATGAAGCTCATTTGCCGCTTACTGTACATATCAGTTAGTAGTGAAGTGAGAAATTCTACAGGCACCGTTCTATTCACAAAAGATAACTGGGGTATAATTGTGTTTTTTACTTCTTAAAAAATAGGAAACTAGCGAGAAGGTTATCGTCAAAGGCCAGCAGTATATATCCAAGGAAACCAATTATTCAACCACCAATTAGATGGGATGGTTCCTTTAAACTTGCTTTTCCAATGGGCGGTTCCGCATATCATAAAGCAACTGACCTAATGAAGGAAATATTTTGCGAACATATAATTTCTTGATATGTTCCATTAAAGGGCAGATAAAAACGCCTTGTATAACTTTTCTGAAAACACTGGTTTATGATAAAAAAAAACAGCAATTTTCGACGAACGTCCAAAATACTCGAACAATACCGCCATCGTCCCAAAATACTTGAACAACTGGCCGAAAATTGAACGTTATCGAAATTTTATTTCAACACTAATGCCATTAAGTTATCATTTTAACAACTTGAATTATTTATTTTAAACTGTGTTATTAATTCAAAGTTGTTGCACCTTAAAAAACACCTTCTACTTGAACTTTCTCTCACTTTAAAGGATTTCTGTGATTCTTTCTATTTGCTGTGATTATTTCTACTTTCTTTTACCCACAAACGGAATAACACATGTTTTTCAGTTTTTAAAGTTCATTTGGTTTTTCTAACCTACATGTGTTTACTTCAAGCTAAGTTGCTTAGTTCATGTAAAACTGCAAATCAACTGCAAACCCCTTACGTATCAAAACATGTTAAGTCTAGTTATTAAATTTTTTCAGGAAAGGAACGCTAATTTTAAAATAATCTGACAAAAACAAAAGATTTTTTTTTTTTTTAAATAGAAAAATAAATTTTCTAGAAGAAAAAATTGTTAAATTTTCCTAACAAGACTTAAGTTGTTTTGCCAAAAATCCACAGATAATAATTTGTGGTCTTTTTGTGCAGATTTGAGAGTTTAAAGAAAGTTGGTAATAGAAAACAAAGTAGAAACCTTTCAAATGCTCACTCAGTTCAATGATTAAACGTGATTTTTGCTTTTGTATTAAAGATATAAAAAAAAAAAATTTCAAATATCTTTAAGTAATTATGGAACACATAACTAAATCGTCACAATAAGTACTCCTGATTGATCTGAGATTCTCAACTGCATTAACATTACAGTTATTTGTAATGTACAATTAATTACTTTTTAAAATTATAATTAATTGTAATTAAAATAAAAATTTAAATTAATTTTCAAATAATTAGAAAACTTAGTAAGATGTAATTGTGATTGAAAAAGCAAATAGACGTCACAAGCAATTGTTATTACAAATTATTAATTACAAGTGATAAGTAATTGTAATTAAGGATAAAGTAAATACTTTTAATTCAATTCCAATTTAAAAAATTCTTAGGAAAACAATCTTTGGAAATGTTAAGTGCAGCTAATGTTACCGAAGCACAGATGGGTATTTTGACAATCTAGCCGGACATTAGGCCGAAAATTAAATGCAGGAAATGTACAAATTTAAGTACGCAGCTCGAAAGACAACAGAATTATGCATTGTATAGTGAATTTTCCAGGTTTTTGAGATTTGTCATTTTAAGACACTGTTAAATTCAGGAAAGTTGAGTAAATTGCAAATGTATTTTACGGTTTAAGAGGTTTGCCATATATTTTTTTTGGCTAAACGAACAAAGATTTTATATTGACTTTTTTTTATATAAAAGGCTATATTAACATCTACATACATACATATACATATTTGTTTTTACAAACATTTTATTTGAAATTTTTATGATAAAAATTTCATTGTGCCAATGTCCCTTCTTCTTGGACGAATGTAACCTCGTTCATTTAGTATGTTGCGGGCCAGCGGATTGGGATCTGTTTCAAGTTAATGTAAATTTGTTACTGCATATTTCGCTATTTTTACTTTAACTGATGGCGCGTTTAGATCTTTATGGATGTTCTAGTTTTTTATATACCAAGGAGCAGATGTAATAATCCGTAGAATCTTATTTTGGTGCCTCTGGATTTTTCTACATTGCTAACTGAGGCAGTTTCCCATAATTGAATGCCATAACACCAAATTGGTTTTAGAATTGACTTGTACAATAAAAGTTTAAAATCTAAAGCGAGAGTAGAATTTCTGCCAATAAGCTAGTTTAGTTGCACTGCTTTTAACTTCATTTGTGCTAATTTGTATTAAATGTGGCTTTTCGAAGTAAGGCACCAATCAAGATGTATACCGAGGTATTTGACATTCGAATGACATTATTTATGCGAATAGGAAGGCATGAGTCCCTACGCAGTGTGAAAGTTATGTGAGTACATTTTTGTTCATTCAGCTTTATTCTCCATTATTCTAACCATTTTTTCAAACTGTTTATGTGTTTCTGTAAATGTTGTGATGCTACTTGGGCGCTTTCATGAATACTTAAGAAAGCTGTGTCACCAGCAAATGTGGATGTGTGCACTCGGGCTCTAATTGGCATATTTGATGTGTACAGCAGGTATAAAACGGGTCCCAAAATCTTTCTTGGGGAACTCCGGCTTCAATGAGCTGAGGCGAACTTTAAAAATCTCCTTGTTTTAGCATAAACTTTCGATCAGTTAAATAATTTTCTAACAACTTATATAAGTTTTCAGGCAAGTTCAGCAGTTCTTTTTTTATTAGGGTTCCGTACACAAAGTGTAAAAACGTAACCCTATTGTTTTCGCTACAATGTCTGTCCGTCTGTCCTTCTGTAAGCGCCTTTTCTCTCTGGAACCGTAATAGCTAGACTCTTGAAATTTTCACAGATGATGTATAGCTGTTGCCGCTATAGCAACAAATACTAAAACTTATAGGGTGTTCCGATAGAGTGGTGTTATTCACGAATATGTGTTTATTTCTTGAACTGTAGGAGGGATCGACTCAAGATTTAAAAACAGTAATTAAAACTTAGTTCGCTATATAAACAAGTATAAAAAATAAACCTAGAAATTAAAGAGTGTTCCGATAGTGTTGTGATTTGCATGTATATTGCCTAAGTTATGAATCATAAAAGGTAGACTCTTGAAATTTTCACAGAAGGTGTATAACTGTGGCCACTATAGCAATAAATACTAAAACTTATCGGGTTTTCCGAAAGAGAGGTGTTATTTGCCTTTATGTCTTTATTTCTTGAGCTATAGGAGGCAACCATTTAAAATTTGCAGACAGTAATTAACACTAAACAAGTATATAAAATAAACAAGTATATAAAATTAAACCTTAAAATTAAAGGGTATTCCGAGAGTGACGTGCTTTGCGTGTATATGTAAGTTTTGAACGATAATAAGTAGACTCTTGAAGTTTTACAGGCGGTTCATTACTATGGAAACTATAACAAATCATAAAAATTAAAGGGTGTTCCGACATTGACGTGATTCTCATGTATAACGCCTTATTTCTTGAACCGTAATAGGTACATTCTTAAAATTTTGTACAGGGGATATGTTGCCACGGCCGATATGACAATTACTAAAAATTAAAGGGTGTTCCGATAATGACATGTTTTTAAAGTATAGTGACTTATTTTTTTAATCGTAATAGGTAAACTCTTGATATATTCATAGAAAAAGAATTTCCACGGCCGTTATAACAAATAACAAAATTAAAGGGTGTTCCGACATAGACATGATTTATACTTAAATAGCCTTATTTTTTTAAACGTAATAGCTAGACTCTTGAATTATTTACAGTAGATGTTTTACTTCGGCCGCTGTAAAAATTGCTAATTACTAAAGGGTGATCCATCAGTAACATATTTTTCACGTATATTACCTTATTTTTTGATCCACAATAGGTAGGCGTGATATTTTTATAGAAAGTGTATTACCATGGCCGTTATAACAATTCCTAAAATTTAAAGGGTGTTCAATAGCGGTGCTATTTTCGCGAATATGACTTAGGTTTTAAAAATAAAGGGTGCGCCATAAGACATGAAAAAATTAACAACTTGAATTTATAAAGGCCTACTAAACATAGTACGGAACCCTAGATGTGTAAGACTAACTCGCACTTGACTGATTTATTTATTACATTTACTTATCTGTGTGATTGTTGGATCGTACTATGTTGTTTTTTAAAGCCGAATTGATGGTTTGGAATACATCCTTTCGCGCTAAGAATTGGATTCAGCTTAGTTATTAATAATCTCTCAAACAGCTTCGATATGTTTGGTAAAAGACTTATGGGTCTGTATAATTCTACATTTGTGTGGTCCTTTCCTGGCTTAGGTATCATGGTTATCAAAGAAATCTTCCACTATGTAGGAAAGAACTCAAGACGTAAATTGGTATTAAAAAATAAAGAATGATTTGTTTGGCTACACGCGGCAATTCGAATAACATCTTGTTAGTAGTATTATCAAGGCCAGGAGCTTTCTTGGTTTTTAAATCAATATCAATATCTATACAGAACTGTACATTAAAATTGTATATACATTTCAGAATTTTATATAATGGCATAAATACAAATGAGACAAACGACGAACTTCGCACAGTACGACGAATACGTCGTAAAAAATTTGTTCCGTATAATCGTCGACTATAAAACAATGAGGACGAACAGAATCTCAATAAGTGCAAATACTTTACCAAATTTCTGGTGTTCTGTATCATTTATCATTTATATTATTTGGTATCAGTTTATATAAACATTTATTGTTTTGGACTTATTCGATAATAGTTTTGCATTTTTCACTGTTATGCATTTTTATTTAAATTATGATAAAATACCCCATATTGTAAATATTAATTTATAAATAAATTTTTGTTTACATTCAGCAGCTGATAGTGTGACCATATTTCAACAGAAAAAAGAACAAATTAAAAGTAAAGAAATAATAACAAAAAATACATTGAAAACGAAATAATACAAATAAAAAATTTGTCATTTAAATTATTTTCTATAAATAAAGAAATCAATTCTTTAAATAAAAACTAATATTATTTACTAAAATACTTAAAAGATTAAAACCAAATACGGTCACTCTGCATAAATAAACAAATCTATCGCATAGTTCGGTACACACGACGAATATCGTCGACACACTAATTGTTTTCATTTTCATATATATTTTTCGACTAATATTATGTTTTAGTTAAATTTCACTTTTGCTCAAGTGAGCGATAAAGTGAACAATAACTATTTTTCGTTATGACAACTTCGTTGTAAAATAAAATATATATTTTTGAAAATATGGCAGTACTAGAAGAAACACCGACTACTTATGACAAAATAAATTGGTTTTTAAAAACGTAGTTTCAACATCATACCTTTCATTTATTTGTTTACTTTCAACAAACCACAAATTAGTTATCTGTGCAACAAACAGACGAAAATATTTTATATACAACAAACGAAATCTGTTTTCCATTATTTTTTCAATGCAAAATTAAATTAACATGGATTGATTTTACTTAATAGATTAGAAAATACGGCAACTTTATAGATGACAAAACATTGCAACTTCAAACTCTTATATTTAATGTTAAAAGTTAAAGGCAAGATGTTCTTCCCTTTAGTTTATTAGTCACTTCTAGCTTAAAGTATACTTATAATAACGAAAAACTACTTATCTCCCTGATAAAATTCTAACTTTACCTAATGTCAAGTTATAATAATGGGCCTAAGAGTCCTAAAATTTGGTGTGAATTACTTTGTCTTATTTTACATTGTGCAACTTTTGTCGCTGCAATTCTCGAGATTCGTTTTGTCCTGTCCTTCGTAGTTAAATTTATGAAGCTAAAAATGAAAACAAATGCGTACATCTATATAATTTGCTGTAATAAAAATTGCACTGATTTAAACACAAATGCAATTTTAAAGAAAAAAAGAGAAAATTGGCAGGGACAAAAGTTGCATAGTGCAATTGGCCACTTTCGAAGCAAAATCGAATAAGATATTGTAATGACGCTGACGATATGGCGAAGATTAATTAAATACTATAAATTAATAAATTAATAATTAATGTTGGGGATTGGTTAGAATTTCTCTTAAAAATGAATATTTTTTGGAAATTAGCGAAACTAATTAAAAAATCACATGGTCGTGTTGGAAGATGGGATTTGAGGGATACATTCCCCTGCCTTCTTTATGTGCGACGATAACTAAAAGTTATATGCGTTAAACGCCATACAAATAATCAGGTTGGAATTACAATTTTTTATACTAAAAATCGATTTTTGATATCAATAGAGGGGAACTCTGTGCAATTTTAAGTTTGGTTATTCTAGCTATTTAAAAATAGACAAATGATGCTATTTGTACAAGTACTGTACAAGTGGCGCCTAATTCGCCTTTTATTAGCTTCAAAATTATTTACTTACAAACTTTATCTCGAATTGTATTAACCAACCGTCTTTTTGGTTGGTATATGATTTACAAAATTTAATTTAATCTACACAACTACTTTCCAAAGCGGTGTATTTCTTAATTGAAGTGGAAATAACTTACATTTCAACCTTTGTAACAATTTATTTATTTGGCCCTACTTCAAAAGTATTACTAGCAATTTCGAATTCAAATCGGAGTCTCCTCTATGCAATATTTTGGCAGTTTTTTACTATTTCTTATGCGAATTCGAAGTGACAAGTTAAAAAAAAAACATCAATTTTTAAGCACAAATGTTTCGGTATGCCCTCCGTGTTTTTAATTTAAAATTATTTACAATCTTAAACTAAAACAAATACACTCAATGGGACAGGGTAATATTCATTGCAATTTTCATCAAAAGTCACAACAGTACAAACAACTTGCCTTTCAAATCTATTTTTTGTGCTTTAATCATTTAAAAACTGGAAAAAAATAGAAAACTTAACAAACAAAAAAAAAAAAAACTAAATCTAGTATTACCGGCCGGCCGGCATTTACCTGTTTCTGATTTTTCTCTTTCTTTTCCTTTTCCTTCTCATTCCATTTTCTATTCGAGCACGTTTCTTTAAATGAAACTCTAAAATCAAATCAAAATACCCACAAGGGAACTTTATCCAAATGTGTTTACAGTAGCCAACGAAACACAAATAAAAAAAAAAAAAAAAAAATACTTTCATACAGCAATTCTTTTCAACCCAACTCAACAGAAATTGAATACAGTATGGTTATGAATTACAAAGCTACACAACAACAGACATCCACTCTTTCATACAGATGTATATGTAAACCATCTCTCTCTCGTTTACTTCACTCACTACCACTCGCTTTGCCATTTACCATCATGCATACAAAAAACACAAAGTCAACGAATAGACAAATTTTTACTATTGTATCTATTTGGATCAGGCGTACAGAAATACAGACAGTCAGACAACAAGCTGGTAAACCAGAGTGATTGAAACAAATAAACAACTTTTCCTATACAGTTTTAAGCTTTTGCTGCAGCACTACTGTAAACGAGGGCAATACTGCTGCTGTTGCATTTTGGAAGGTTTTACAACAGATTGACTTGACTGTATTAATGACTGAATGACAATTATAGCTAGAATGTAGATACTCGTAGCCAGACAGACGAATGTAAATTTCAAGCTTTTTAATTCCATCATTACAGAGAACTGAAGTGTTCTTACTCTGGTTGATATAGAGTATGCGTTCACAAAGTTGGCATTAAAGGTTTATTTTTCCTCATTTAAACTCGGTATGCATGGAGATTTTAACAGATGTGTTTGTGAAAGAATTTAAGAAAACGAAATGAAAAATCTCTTTCTTATCGTACGAGTACTTACCATAAGCAGAGCTGTTCATGAATCGCCTAGTGGGGGATTTGGTAAAACAGGAAATATAATTATAGTTTCTAAACTCATTGAAATTTCGAATGGTTATAGAAGAAAGAAACAACAAAATCTACTACATCTCAAAGCTTTGTAATAAAAACTATTATTTCAACTTATAGTGCATTTAAATTACACTTGATCGAAATCTAGTACTCGAGATTTCGGGCAAACTCTAGTTGTTTTTACTAGATTTCCCATAAAATCAAAATCTACTTCGTCACCAGATTTTGACGAAATCTACTCAAAATCTAATAGTACTTAATGATACAACTATGGTTTTGCCTAAATTGTATCAAAAATTACGACGCTGTACAAGATAAATTTACATTTTAGTTCAAAAATAAAATAGACAAATCTTAAAATTAAACAATTCTACAAAATTTTATTTAAATATAAGATAAATGGAAATTATAATTAAAATTAAAAATATAAACATAAACAAAGTGCAAAGTGAAAAAAGGGAATTCAATGAAAGCTTGATAGTGAAATCTTGCAAGTGGTTTCAAAAAATGCAGTGTAAACGATGTTGATTTTCAAAAAAATTTCAATTCGAATCTACTAGCGTTCGCTGTGATCTACTAGCGTTCTCTCACTTATTAGAGAAAATAAGACGAACTTAAGCCTGACTTCAAAATTTCATCTGCATGTTATAAAAAATATTTTGACGAATAAAATTTATATATTCAATAATAAAAATAAACTAAACACTTGTAATGAAATATATGGCCAATTTAAAACACACCTTTTTTTTCAAAGAGACCTATGTCAAATTAAGATCAAATTAGATTACATTACATTGTGTAGGGGATGTACCCGGCCATCCCTTCCTACCCACCAAGTGTCAATACAGCATCTTTTCCCTTAGCCTGTGCACATTAACATAAGGATTACATATGTTAAATTTCAAGACTCTATCTATTATAGTTCTCTAGGTGGATTATAACAATTTTCACTTTGTATGGGAGGTAACACGCTTACTAATCCAATCCAGCCAGTTTGTTAGTTATCTTATTATCCCTAGTCACACGATGATAAATATTTACTTTGTATGGGAAGTGCCACGCTCACTTGGAATCGCAAAAGATAGATCGGTCCACTGGTGTAGGAAACTATAAAAAAAATGTTTTTCTTTTGTGATAGTATTTCAAGTATATATGTATGTAGATACCCCAGGTTTACTGGAACATACGTAGTCTTTTGTCAAAACATTCCGTAACAAGTAAGTAAGTAACCCCAATAAAAAATCCGTCTGTGTTAAATCACTTGATCTAGGAGGCCACTTCTGATCACCGAAACGGGTGGTACGCGTCCGACTATTTCGGTTCGAAAGAAAAATCATTCGAATTTGTGTTTCGAACATATTTTCTTTTAAATCGTTCTACGCGGTAGTAAAATTGTATTACGGACTCTATGGCATGTGGCAATAACTTTTTGCTGACTAAATGACCAATCCCCCTTTTCCGAAGAATAGAGACGACAAGTTAAAAATTAGCTTGGATTTATTTTGCTTCATTATTTTACTTTTCACTATGAAAACGTGAAGTTATCACCTGCAAGGTGCAACCATAAACTACCGGCTACCAAATTGGATCTTGTGAACATTAGTCCAGTAATCGAGTTATAGCTTTTCTTTAGTCTTGATTGTCATTAAGTTTGAGGCTAACAACCCCAAACAGTTAATAATGAAAATGTCTCGGATTTCAAAACAGAAACTATTTTCGAATTACTCTACATATATTTTTTGTATGAAAAGTGGCATGAAATCCATGTCTGTTGCCCATGTTTACTATTTACTGTTGTTCCTATAAGGAGCATAGGGCCGCAAACTGCTTACATCAAGGGTATAAAATATATTGGAAACAACAACCGCTGAATAGAATGCATCCTTTATTGACGTTTATAATTGAGAAAACGTACTAACTCCAATTATAGCAAAGGAAAAAAATTTAAACACTAACGACAGCCTTTTTACCATTATGTGCGATATCTTCGTTTTACCCTTATGTGCGATATCTTTTATCTTCAAAACAAATAATAGTATTTAATAGTACCATATTGGTTATTCGGTTTTTGGATTTAAGACCTATGTAAATTCGCATAATCAACACATATTACCATATCCTGATAACTGTATACCTTTTATGGTACGAATTTCGCTTAAATAACAAAAATGTGAAAGTGTATTACTGTTGTATGCAAATCCCAATTTATTTTCACCATAGGGGAACTGGTTTGTAACTGCAATTGCAAACCGTGCAGATACTACAACAACAAAATATAAACAATAATCAACATAATAAACAATTGAGATTTGTTATACCCTAGAAGACAAGGATACGCCATCACGAAAATAAAAATGAACTTTTCTGCGCATATCGGCCTAATGACGTCACTAAAATGTCTTCCTATTGGCTAATAATTCTGACTGAGAGTATAACTATATCTCATGAGAGTTTTTAATAAAAATCTTGAGAGTTTATTTGCAGGGTTGCCAATTTTTGCCTATTACTTAGATTTTTTTGTACGTATTTATTTAAAGCAATTTGTTAATTACAGACTTGGCAACTTTAAATTGGCCGAACAACGTCATCTAACGGGAAAACATGCGCACGGCGTAATCTTGCTTTCTATCATTCTTGTTTGCAACTGTAAAAACTGCTGCAGATTTCCAGGGGCAAACTTTTGCAACTAAAACATTTAGTTTTATTTTCTTACAGTTAAAATGTTTACCAAACGAATTGTATTTAAGTTGTTACAAATAAATCTTTTACAATTTATATATTAATCTTGATTTGCAATAAAGCAAAAAATAATTAATAATTTTCATAAAATGCATTTCAAAAAATATATAACAAAATATATGTCGTTCAACTTCGTTCATTTCAAATATAATTGTATGTTTCTTTTAAGACAACACTATCTGCGAAACTTCTGGCTTGTCGGCAGAAAACACCTACAGTCTTTGGCGGGAATGGAACCCGCGACCCCATACTGATAGGCTAGCACAGTCTATGGAGGCAATCGAAAACTAGAATCATTTTAATAAAATAAGGTTAAGGTTTGATTTAAAATACCGCATGAACCAACTTTCAATTGCTTGAAAAGTTTACTTGCATTTGTAAACCTGTGTAGTTATCGTTTAACGAGTTTCCACTACTGGACAATACAGATTAGCAAGGTGTTGCAGTATTTAATAATTATATTAAATTTAAAAAAAGATGTTGAAAATCTTAATATTTAAGTTTGTTTTTTCCTTGCAAAATTTAACACAAAATTTATTTATTTAAATTTAATTAAACGTCTAACAGGATTTCTGTGGCCCTTTTTTCGGCATGTATAAGAGCACTTGCTGTAAATTATTTTATTCTTGGCATAATATTGTGTCGAATTTCCATGCCGCAGAAAAATTTCATAATTTTATGACCACCACAGCATTTAGAGTTGCTCTTCAAGGAGCCAATAAATTTGTAGTAACGAGTCGCTTGGTTTAACTTAACAACTGCAAATTTATACATTAAAATAATCATCCATTCTCTCAAAACAAATTGTGTGTAGCCCACTGACCAGACCTGCTCTAAAACGTTCACACAAAGCGAAATGATGATGTTTAGATGTGCAAATAAACGTACTGATGTTACGCAGAGTGATTTTTAGATAAACGCAAAATTGTATAAAATTGGCAAAACCAAAAGAAAAAACAAAACATGAAAAAAAAATTTCGAATACTTAAGATAAGTAAAAAAACTATGAAAATCCAAGCAAAAAATAAACAACAGCAAACAATAAGGTGTTTGTATGTGTCGGTGCTTCAGAGAGCTGGGAATGTGCATTCATGAACAAAGAAAAATAAAAAAGAAAAACTGGAACGTGTTTATGCCATGTGTTTATCATACCCATCAGCGGCGTCGTGTTGAAACCACCACAAGAAGCAACATTAAAATATGAATTAAATCTGTAGTGAATATGGATTCAATGAAAAAAGTTTATGAACAAATTTTCTAAACCATGCACACAACAGTTTCCGGTTTTCACGGCGATACGAACGACCGTTGGTTTTGATGAGTGTGAGTTTTATATTCTTCACCCTAAATTTTGTAAAATGAACATTTGTTTTTTACTAAGAACGTAAATCATGCTCCTCTTTTTTTTTTCTTAATTTTTGTTTCTGTTATTTTTGTTGTTGTTGTAGTTTGTTGCAAAATGATGGATAGAACCTGGCCTTAGCTTTTCCACAATTCAGCCAGCCATAAGTGTCACTCAAAGTTTTCGTGCCTAACATTTTTACACGTTCTATAAAATGTTTTCGAATTAAAATCGTTTGTAGTTTGAAAGGGGGTTTCAGTGGTTGTTAATTTCCTGTTTAATCGCTCGACTTGTGGTACAACCAAGTGTTTATTTTATTATAAAAACTTTGTTGACTAAGTGAAAAACAAATCAGCGAAATAAATGATATTTCACTGCAAATGTTTAGTGTGTAACATAAGTAAAGCAATATAAATGTTTGGGAGAAATAAAATTGTTTAACTGAAATATACATGACGATTTCATTGCAAAACTGAATTCGTTGATGTAGAAAATCCACAACAATAGTTCCAATCCAAAATAATCCAGATAATAAAAAACTCAATGTTTAATATTTTCAATTTGTTTTATTAATACAAAGCACAGCACAACTTGCCACTTAAACGCTTGGAAAAGAAGTATATAAAAGCTGGAGAGAAAAACACACACAACACATAAATACACATATGTCTGTTAGCTTCTTTTTATACAAATTACATCTTTGTAAAAAGGCCTACTATGTTTTTTCCGTGTATGAGTGCATAATGTGTTTTTGCAAGGCCTACTGCGTTTTTCAATAGTTGATAAAAATAATAAGTAAAAAATTTTATGACATTCCCATATGACATTTCATAGTTTTTAATTGAACCATAATATAATGTTTAGTAATAATATGATTTGATTTCAATGATATAATTTACTCTTATGTGCTGTTTATGTAACCCAATTGAACAAAACGTCTAGAAAATTTGTATAGAAATAACTCAAAAAATTGAGTGCTTTTCATACAAATTTCCTAGACGATTTTTTCAATTGGGTTACATACACATCACATTAGACTATAGTTAACTCAACCAGGGTTTTTCTTTACGTGTGGAGGCGGATGTTTCATTTGGAATATTTTTTTTTATTAAATTTTTTCAGGCAATTAATGCCTATATTCCTTTGAACAGTGTACAATTTACAAAACATAGAAGCCTGGACCTATGTCCTTACCTCTTGCTTAGGGGTTAGAGACCATCCAACTCCTTCTGTTGAGAGTGTAACAGCACACTTGATCAACTATGTACCAACTGCACGTCTTGATCCAAACCACAGCCACCACCTGAACCCCCGAAGGTGACCTCACCAAGAACCGGCCACAGAGAGGGGGCTCTTTTGCAAGGCCTTGAAGAGGACCTATAATAAAACAGACCTCTTATTCCAGATTTAGGCTCCAGGAATCGTGGCGTCTCTTGCCCCCATGCCTTTGGAAATGCAGCAGTGACAGTTTGTACCCTGGGAAGGGACACTTTCGGCAAGATATGTCGACACCTAGCCTTGTTGGCCCTTATCCGACGGTGGTCTTATCATCGAGTGAAATAGGAGCGTAGACTAGATCCCCCATTGTGTAGTACAGCTCACTCTACAATAACGTGCCGTGTGTAAAAGAAGGCATCGATACCGCACTAGATGTACCGCAAAGTCAAAATGAGTAGCAATTTATAGAATTTATAGCCAAACTATAGACCCATGTCCTAACCTCTTAGTTAGGGGTTGAAGACCATCCAACTCCTCCTGTTGAGAGTGCAACAGCACACTTTGATCCACAATGAACTATCTCTGCATATGTCGATCTAAACCATAACCACCACGTGTACTCCCGAATGGACCTCCTCAATAACCGGCCACGGAGATGAGAGGGTCTCTGTTGGGCTACCGGTTCCCGTGGTACCAGTCCTTTGGGCACTGGTCGGGCCTCGAAGAGAACCCGTGATATCACAGGCGTTTTCTTCCAGATTTAGCTTCCAGGAACCCCGGCATTTGGTGCCCCCATTTTACTCAAGAACACTTTGTCAAAGCATTTGCAAATCCTGCTGTGACTGTTAGTACCCCCGTCCCCCTTTTCGGCGATTGCACGTTATGCTTATTTTTAGAACATTTTTATTTTACTTCGCCGGCGATAAAGTGCGCTGTAATATCTATTATTATAAAGTGAATACTACATATCAGAAAAATCGATGTTGCCACGGCTGAGTACATGTGACCATGTTTTATTAGTCGACATGCTAACCGCTTAAGCTACAGCACCATAATATCATATATTATGTATATTTTTTATACATGTCATTTTAATCTGTTTGATCTTGTGTTTATTGCATCATTTCCGTGTTATTTTCGAATTTTTTTTAATTATGTGTTGAAGTTCTTCCCGACATGATGACTAATGTTGAAAAACTATAAAATGCTGTGCTGTCAACTGCAAGACAGGAATTAAAATTTGCCAGCAAATATTTTAGCTTTTGCTATTGATAATCACTGTTCATGTTTAGCAACAGCAAAATCATTGTTAACAACAGTGTTCTTTCTATGCTGTTCTGGCTATTTCCCAGCTAGCATTTTAAACACTGCTAAAGGCATTATTTCTCTAGTGCACAGTTCTACCTAAAAAGTTAGAAAAATATATTTACGTATGTTTTGTTAATAAAATAAAAATATATTAAGTTTCAAACAATTTGAAAAAATATGCATTTCAAGCATCAAAATTATTTCTTTAAGTTTGTGCATAATAATCACAAACCAGTGTTCATTACATATGTAATAATGATATATGTTTTCTTATTCAACATTTGTAGTCTGTCTACCATTACAAACTTACATTATGTAGTTTTTCGATGGGATCCCATAACATCTAAAAGCTTTCCAGCAGTTTGCAATCGCATTCTATTCATAGTCACTGCAACAAAATCTTCTTGATAAAAAGAATAAAGAAATACCCAAGTGGATGGCGCAACTAGCCTACGGTATACAATACATATGCACAAGTGTTTCATATGTAGTATATTGGTGTAAAATACACACATAAATAAACTACGAATATATGTACACAAGTAAAGTAGAAGTATCACCTGTCTCTTGGCAACTTTTTTGCTTATGCCGTTCGTTTACTTGTATTCTTTACATACGACTATCGCTATTCTTGTAAAAATGTGCTGTAAGTCTTAACTTGTATCAAAAAAAAAAAAAAAAAAAAAAAAAAAAAAACTTTCATAAATCTGATAAATCTTAACTACACATTAGGCTGAATGTAACTTAAAACAGACTTAGAAATTCCTTGAAGGGTATTTTTATCAATGCATTTAAAAATCATATTAATCTTAAATTTAAAATAAAATATCAATATCATCAATCGAATTGTTAAAACAACTTATTAATTCGCATTTAAAAAGAATGATACAAAATGTTACACCGAAACACAACAAACAGAACATTCTTGAACAATATTTAAAAATTCCTAAAAATTGTTAACTTTTTTTAAAATTATAACTTAAAAAAACTACGAACTTGAGAACCTTCACTACCAGGCTGTAAAATACCCACAGCGTCGCAGTTCCAACAGTGATGATGGTGCTTTAACGACAATACAATCGGCAGATTCAATTCCCTCTTATTGTTTTATCGGTTGAACTTATTGTGTTGCAATACAACATCGCAAACTTGTTAATAATTTTCATTAAAACTTTACGTATGCTTGGTTTAAATAATTGGTGGTATAAATATAAATATTATAAAAATTTTGTCAGCGTCAAGCAGTGATTTTAGTCTGTGAAAGACGTACTGTTGTGAACTGAATTTACAACTCTTCTCAATTTCTAAGGTACCACAAAATAACAAATTTTCTTGCGACACTGAAAATACAACAAATAGCCCTACTTTCGTCATACCATGTTTACAATAATTCTACATTGCTACAACAATGCTAAGTCAAAAATACGACTTAAATGTCGTGTTTACATTAATTTAGTGTCGCTGCAAAACTTTACGACTTCAATTTATATTGTACTAGCTGGGCCTGCCAATTCGTGAGCGTCCTTGTAATATTTTGTTTGATTTTGCTTTAAAAGCAATCCACACCAAAAACCCTTACTTTTTTAGTGCCGCCTTAAACTATGCTTCAGTTTTGGTTATGAATTTACTTTATAAAACAGCTCCTTCTTTTAGTGGTTAGTGCTTTACTACTAAAATAAATGCGTACTTTCACTGCTTCTTTTCCACTTCCTGTTGGAAATAATATATTTTTGCGGAAAAAAGTATCCTATATTGGAATCAGGATACTAAGAAGATAGATTTTTGGCTAATAAAGTGTTTTAGGTACGCTTAAAACAATACTCCGGAAAAAATTATTTGGCGCTATTATTACCATTGTGACTTCATTATAAGTTTTGTAATCAGATGTTTGCTTCATAAGATCTTTTTGTAGGGTGTATTGCTACATGAAATACATATGTATTTGAAATACAACTTCTAAACAGTCAATTTAGTTTATCAGTTGTATTTTTTATTGGTTATACTTGCAAGTGAATGCGTCAGCAAATGTAGTTAAGAAGAAGCCAAGAAATATTTGTTTGTATAATGAATAAATTTACCACATTTATTGCATTACTTTCCATGTTTTTTTTATTCTGCATACTTTAATTAATTGATATTTGTATTGATATTTACATTTATTTTTTTTAATGGTTTTTATGCGTGGGGTTTTTCAGTCCAAAAACTATGAACAAAATAATAATCACAAAAAATATTTTAAGTAAATTTGAATAAATGTGTAGTACAAAAGCACTACAATTACAATTCGCTGCGGATGAAGGGAAATTACGATGTCGAAGACTACCGCTCTTATGCAAAAGAAATAAAGTAGACTTGAAGTGTATTTTAAGATAAAAATATAAAATTTGTCATAAAGTAGACTTTATTTCTGTCGCATAAGGGCCTACATGTTTAATCCCAATTGATGTTAAAATCGTATTTGTTAATCTTGAAAAACCGTAAATGGAATCAGTTAACAGAATAAAAAATTCAAAAATTTGATACCGGATTAAGTACCCACTCTTAAGTATCATAAAACCTAGCGTTGACTTTTTTTGCTCGAAACTTTATATAACAAAATCGTAGCTTTCACCAGGGGTATTAGAAACTATCTTCTTGAGTGCTATTTTTAATTATAAAAAAAAAATGGCACAAACTACTTTTCCGATTAGCCTCGTGCTTTTGTAAGTTTATATTTAACCACTTAAAAAAGTGGTTTAAAAAGACTTTTAAACATTTTCAAAATTAACGATGTATAACTAATTTCTTTAACACAATCCCTTAATAATATCAAAATGTTTTACAAAATAAATAAATGAATGAATGAATAAATAAATTACTTTTGAATAAAATGACATCACAAAATAAGCTAGAAAAGCAGCTCTAATATTTTATTTCTATTTTAGTCTTTTATGAAAAAACAACCCCAAACACTAGTGTTCTGAAATCCATAATAAAAATTATGTATTTTTAATGAAAGTGATATTGAGTGAATGCAGTCGCTATTTAAGTGATTTGCATTCTTTAAATATTCCCTAGTGACTTACATATACAATATAGCAACGCAACATCCTTAAATGTCATTATTAAATTCCAACTACTTTTTCATCATATATAACGTTCATGTTCAATATTACCTCATTTTTTGCGAGTAACTAACAAATTTCATAATAAATTACAAAATCCTATTTATGATTTATTTTTTAAATCACATTAATTAGCGATAAAATCTTCACTTAATAAATAGAATTGACTTAACTGGCAGATTACATGTTGCACATCAACTTAAAAATCATGGAAAAAGAAAAAAACAAGCAACAACTACGTACAAAATAATCATGCAGCGAAGCATCTTTTTAACACGACTACTTCACTTCTCTTTTCCTTACTTCACTTCTCTTCACCTTACTTCACTGCACTGCACTCCACTCATTTACGGGTATTTTTAGATAAACTACTAGTATTCTACCCACGAATCTCGCAGCGAATCTCGAGTTGGTTTTGGATGCTGTTGATTATATGTAGCTACACCAAAGAAATACAAAAAAAGTTACAGAAATATTATAACCATTATGAGAAAGACAAAAAATTTGTTAAGAACGGTTCAGTAAAAATTAAAAAATAATGTTTTTCATAGTCAACCCACCTTACCTATAACACCAAATTTTTGTCGTGGATACCTAGCGGCTGCCTTGCAACAATTTTTCATATAACAAGGCGTTCCTTTACATTTTTTTGAAACTAATAATCAGCTTCAAATTAATGCTCATATTTTATATTAGCGCACAGTGGGGTATTAAACAAAAAATGGAAATAAATATGTAGTTTATAAGTGGACTAAAGTGGATGCATTGAATAAATTTTATATTTATTTTTTATTATTATAGAAATCAATAATAATGAAACTTAAACATTTTTCTTCAATAAAAACTAAAATACAGTACAAAATATATTTTTAAGATGCTAATAAAAACAAGACTTTAAATTATTTCCGATTTTATCCAGTATTGTCCATACTTGTAATTTTTGGCGAATTTTTCCTTAAGTATTTTGTCCAAAGTCCTTTGTTCTTTAAAACACATTTTATGCAGTAGGCATGATTTCTACTAGATTTTTAAAAGTTTGAGGTGGAATATTAGCCCATTCTGCTGAAACCCTTGACCAAAGATCCTCGTAAGTTGGTTGGTGCTCGTTCGTATTGCGATGCTTGAACGGTATTTTTCATTTTTTCTTACTTATGTATACTAAAGATAGTACTAGATATACAATGGAAAAATTTGGTATTGATAACACAAATCGAACAAAAGTAATTAATACAGTTTAAAAAAAATTAAATGATGTATCCACTTTAGTCCACTACTTTATATACTTCGGGTATGCCATCTAGTAACCAAGTGTACCCATTAACATTAGCTGAAATCATACCGGCATATATGAGGCTAGCTTGTCTTGTACAGGTTCGACAAACTGCGCGAAAACCTAAACTCACATTTAGACCTTCAGGCTAAGACCTGTTCTTTGTCATATTTAGTGACTCATCTAACTTTACTTCGTCTTCATAGCAGTCTGGTTCAAGTTATGGTCCATAATAGACGCTCTATTGTGGTTATATATTGAAATGGTGCTGTTAAATATGTTTCAGCTAACACTGACCTATGTTACTAACTTCGCCCGATTTTGCTTTGAAAGTAATTCTCTCAAATTTGAAGAGTCTTACTTTTATAGTCCTTCAGATATGGTTTATGTATTTATTTTATATGAATGTCCCCATCCCTGGGTAATTACTCACAAAGTTTTTAGTACCATTTAGTACCTCCTTAAAAAATTTTTATTAAAATTCATCCAGTTGTTTTTACGTGATGCGAACACAGACACACAAAAATTCTAAAAATTAGTTTTTTGTATTCCACTTCGATTTCTATTTGCACCAGCAACAAAAATTTCAAATCTATTCGATGTACAGAAATAGTCCTGTTACAGTTTTCTTATATGTATAGACAACAAGCGATCCAAACAATGTTATTTATTCGCTTTATTTTACTTTATATCGATTCTTTAGCAATTAAAAATCTTCTAGTAAACAATTTATGCGAACTGTAAATGGCGAAAATTTTAGAAAACCAAAGTCTTTTTCTTATTCGAAATCATAGTTGAATAATAATCATCATCAAAAACCATATTGAAATCACTTCACAAATTTTGCCTGAACCGTCTTCTTCTCACGTTCATCTGAATTTTCATAACGATTTTTACCTTGTGCTTTTTGTTTTGCTTCTAATTTGTTTTTTATTTTTATTTTCATGATTTTAAAACTAAACCATCTTGATTCTAGATTTTCTGTGCGCCTGTTATATTCAGCTCATCTTCATTTTTCTAAACACATCTAAAACATGAAGAACAAGCACGCAATCCATACCAAAACTAAATAACAACCAACAACCACCACCAACTTCGTCATCAGTAGCTTCAACATTGTTTTATTGTTGTTATTTTTACAACAAACCCATTCACTTTGTTGTAGCTGGTTGCAGCCGTTGGTATCTGTTGCCATTGTCAACGAATGGCAGAAGCAACAGCAAAGCGAGTGGATGATGATGACGTTGTACAGCAACAAAACAAAAAAAAAAGATGGTGAAGTGTCATTTGTCTAGTTGTTGTTTTATTTTAGATTCACATGTGCATTTGAACATACAAATGAAATTCGTGATTTTTTCTCAGTATAAATTTTATACACATGTTTCTTCAACTGCATGTGTTCAGTTTAGATTGAATGTATTCGTGCATCCAGCTAAAGGTAATTGAGTATCTACATGCAACGAAGAGAAGTGAAAAAAAGGCTCGTACTACGAGCGCAATAAATTTAAGCCAATTTAATGGTTATTTTTGTAAATACATCATACTGGTGGTTATAATCCATGTTTATAACCTTCACCACAAGAAAAGGGTTTATATGTATGAATTTAGGTAAAGTTTCTTCTTTCTATAATATCAATTCGACACCCTGAAGAATGTAAATGTACATATATCCTAGATTCTTATACAGTGCTGTCTGGGTATAGTGAACTAATTTTTGCTGAGCGATTTCACTATACCCAGGTTGTTCACTAAATCAAGGTTGATTTTTTTTATTTAAAAAACTAATTTATTTATTCTAAATTCATTTATAGGTTATAAATTTTATTTATTTCCATGCAATATTAAAGTTTAAATTTATGACTGGAAAAAATTAGTAATAGTTGTTTTTTTTTGTTTTTGGTTTGTTTACCGATAATTTGCACTGCCTGATCGCGAAGGCAATGTAGAGCTTGTATTTTCGCGAAATTTGTAGTATTAGCCTCAGCCCATTCGACACCAAATCAAAAACTTTAATGGCTTCAGCAGCCAATATCGGATTTGTGTTTGGTGGTGTTTCGCCATTGTCTTCATCATCTGATATGTCAAATGTGCAAGAAATTGTAGATTTTGCAACGCCATAACGCTTTGCCAAAGAAGTAACACTAGCTCCTTTTTCAATTTCTTTTATAATGTCGCTTTTTTTAAGGATAAATGCTTTCTTTTTTCCTAATCCATTTTTATGTAAAAAAATCTGGAGTGGCTACTGCTAAAATTGGAAATTCAATAAAATATTTTTGCTTTTACCAAAAATCTAAATTTTATAAAAAAACCCGAAATATATTAGGGTACATAAACAACAACAAAAATGGAAAAAGGTGAATTTCGTGTGCTAATTTAACATTATTTGTTATGAAGAAAAATCAACACTGAAACCAAAGAAAGGTTTGTTAAATAATATGGCAACTCTACACCATCAATTTCAATGGTTAAAAAGTGTTTTTACTCAGCTTATTCTTCTCGTATAACAAAAACTTAACAAAAACGTTTAGGACTCCTAAAAGAGTTTGTCACGCCAGAAATAGTCGATAAAAGCAATGGAATGATATTCGAAGCTGTAGGGGTCTGAACCGAGCGGAAACATAACAATTTGGCATGTACAAAAATCCAATTAAGGCAAAGAATTGCACATATCTGGACCAAAAATTCCTATCCCAATCAGCATCCTTCCCAGGGTTAGTCATATGCGGCTCCTCTTTTTTTTATCAATTTAAAAAAAAAAGTCGGGGTGATAAGAGATTTGGGTCAAACTAAGAGGTCATCATTGCAACAAACGCCGATTTTAAAGGCCTTAAAGAATCTTAGTTTTGTAGGGAATAATGTTAAGATATAAACCGCCTTTTTAACGGAAAAATATCCTTTATCAAAAAAGAATTATCAAATAACACTTTCTTGTGCGGGCCAGAACTTCAAACTCTATTTTGGATCTACTCATCTGTGTACAGGTGATTGGAAGGACCTTTGAAGCAGCGGCCTTATTCGGAAAGTGTTTTTCTATTTTAATTCTACTGTAATGTATTGTGATGACATGAAGATTCTTGTATTAAGAATACAGGCACGGTCTTTATGAAGAGGTTTCCAGTTTTGAGCAACGCATTACAGGGATAATTTTTTTAGTCGTACAGTTTGTATGTAGAATAAACTCCCTGCACATGTTTTCCCTGTCACTTGAATTGAAGGAAAATTTAAGACGAATGTACCATTGAGACTTAGAGCAAATTTTAAGTTGATTTTTTAGAGGACGGGATTCATTGTTATGTAATTTTTAATACCTGTTTGCAAATGCGCTTAAGAGCTCGGCCAAAACTTAACGAATGATAGTTTTCAAAGCGCCAAGAGTTTTAGTAATTTTTGTGATTATTGTACAAACTTCATCTTTTGTGTAACCCTATAACAAGAACCAGGGTCAAGCCGTGACCAAAATCGGAAATTATTCTTTTGTTTTATATCTCGCGCTACAGGAAATTGTAGTGTGGCTGCCTCCTGGTAAAACCACCGAAAGTATATCTTAAATTTCAAGCTAAATAAAAAAGATTTTCATGTGGCTGTCGTTTTGCTGGTGCGAATGTTGCTTTTGGAATTGCACTGCACCAGATGCTACAAACATTACCCTAAACATATACCAGTAATACGAACTGAATAACCTCAGAGGCAATAGTATTGACGCTAGGTAAAAAAGTCTAAGTTCACTAAATTGCTTGTTCTAGTTAGGTGCAAATGAAAATTAATATAAATTATTATAATTTTTATATTATTTCAAGTATTTTTATCTCTATTACAAAAAACTTATACCTGAAAAATAACTAATTTAAATTATGTAATATATAAAATCATCTCTTAAATGCAAACTTACTCAACATATACTGCTAAATAAACATATTTTTACAGGTTTAATATGTCAAATATGTAAAATACCACAAGTAAGTTTAACATCTCCTGAATGCCAATAGTAAAATAGACAGTTTTTAATTTAAAGTGTCGAAATTATTTTAACACAATTTCCGGTAGATGTACATTTATTTAATGCCATCTAAATACATGAGATTAAAAATATTTATCTTTTAGTCATTCATCCGAAAATATTGTCGCACGTGAAAAACAAATTAGATTTTTTATTTGTTTTAAATACTGATTAGATTTTCTTGGAATATTTAAAGAGATCTTTTATGATTCAGTTTTGTGTGAAGGTTAAAAAAATACCAATTAAATTACATTTTGCTTTGGGTACGACAGAAGATGATAATTAAGGGTATAAACGGAAACATCTCACAAAGCTTTACAACGCAGAACTTTCGAAACTGTAAACACTCTTTAACATGTCTTTGTATAACGGGTGGTCTAAATTTAAAACCATGTTATTTTGACACTAATAGATTTTTTTTCTGAAATATTTTACCATCAGTCAGTATCATACCTCCTCGGGCCAAAATACGACGCTTTACCTTTGAGGGCCGAGAAATCATCTTTTCTGACGACGCGCATTTTTATCTCGGCGGCTATTTCAACAAACAATGGCTGCACCTCGGGATCGCTAAACCTGAACGTCGTTGTGGAGAGTGATAGTTGGGATGGATTTTGGAGTGCTGACATCAAGGGCACATTGGCGCCCCATGTCATACAGCTTTTGAAACTATCTGACAGAATAAGCTGCTGCAATATCAGTGGCGATCATCTGTTATATCTCATAAAGTCATAATATGCCATAAGAAATAAAGTTTATTTTTCCCCAACAAATAAATTGCATTTTATTATAAAATGTTATGGGCAATTAGCATAATATTAAATAAATTATATTTAAATTACCAAAAAATTTTATAAATAAGTTTATTTTATTTTATTTAATTTTTAAAAAGATACTTCTATTTCTCCCATTATTCTCCCGTTATTGTACATGAATTTTACTCTGTAAAATAACTGTTACCTTACTTTTATGCTAAATTGTGCCTTTCTAATCTTAAACTCTCTATTTCGAAATTTATTAGCAAATGTTACTCTTAGAATTAATGTCCAACAATAAGACAAATATAACTTAATTTAATAATATTAATATAACTAAAAAAATTGTAACTAAAAGCTCATTAAATGTTGCCTTTTTCCTTTATATACACGAGTGGCCAGAATCACCTAATTGTTCTAAAATAGATGCAGATCCGGTATGCATGCAGGCCAGCCTAGAACTTCAATGTTATGATTTATGGGGATCTCACGAGTTTGTCGGCTTTAATAAATTCCCGTGTTGCCCTGCTTGAAGACCATAGCATGCTGACATTGTTGCAGATGTAGTAGCAAACTACATTCTATAACGTAATGTAGTGTGTACTGCTCATTTTAGTCGAATTGTATAAAAGGACGGCACCTGTAGTAAATGCACCCCATGTCATAATGCTGACAACGCCTAAATTGTTTTTTCAAAATTTAATGGATTATTTAATTGGTTTTTTGTCAGCTCTGGTGCTGTGAGCATTTTTTAAAATTACTACTCTAACTTGCAGATGCGCAAACATGCTTTGTTTTTACTTACACATCGCTCTCTTCTTGTTATTTATTTTTTTGTCTTCCTCTTAAAACTACTAAACTACTTTTTTGATTCTGCTAAGCACTTCAGCAATATCCACGGTTTTACTGTTTTTTTTTTTTTTAATATAAAACTCCTAATTTTCGTGTTTCTTTTCTTTTTTAAAGTAAAAAGAAATCTGGAAACATTTGGAGGCACTATTTACACAGGGAAAAGTGTTCTAGTTGACAAAGTGAGCACACATGTTAACCTTCGTAAATGTCCAACCAATTTCCACGAAATTGTTATGCTATATTTATGCTTGGTCATAGATTTGAAATATTGGATCTATTAGGTGGCATTGATTTTATATCTAAAGAAATTTGTTATGACCGAGCGTGTACCCACTAATTTATAACATTATATCAGAAAGAAGTGGGACCGGAAAGAAGCGTGTCATAAAATTGGATCCAGCAAACGACTGCTAAAACAAACCAGTTTCTGTATATAATGAAACCATTTTAAAAGCTGTTCCAAGATGTCTAATTTTCAAAAAAAAAAAATATATATATATATATATAATAAATGACACTAATAAGCTTTCGGTACGGCTAAATATTTTTTTTTTTAATTTTTGGCTTTGTAATTGGAAGAAGAATACAGCCGGAGATTGTTTTTAAAAAAATTTTATTTTTACTTAAATTTTGTGGGATTTCTTTTTTATGGATTTAATACATCTCGTATTTAAAACTGAAAATAACTGCAAAAGATATTGTAAATGTTTTCAATATCCCAGCAAACACAACAAATGTAGAAGTTTTAAATATTTTTTCATATTCGATTTTGTATAATAAATTGTAATTGAACTAACATTACCCTACAATAAGTTGATGATCGAACTACACAAAAACAATAATAAAAAAATGCAATTACATATATTGTTTCACTCACACAATGTTTACATAATTTTGTTGACCTTGCCCTTGAGCAGGTTCCGCACTTCGCAAAAACTTTTGAGAGAATTAACAATCAGGCAATTAATGCCTATATTGATCGTGTTACTTTCTTTTAAAACGGATAGCAGTAGATAAGATAGATGGATAGAGTGACAGTAAAGCTTCACTTTCGATAACACTGTAATTGCACGTTATGTTTGTTTCTAGAGTAGTGTTGCAGGGCCTCCGGCGTTATTTAGGGGTATAAATTTGAAGCTGGCATAGCCAATATATAATTGTTTTACTTCGCCGGCGATATAGTGCTACATGGTAATCCCGCCAAATGAGAGCGCTGTATTATGTACATAGAATTATGTAAATAGAATTAATACATATCAGAAAAATTGATGAGTATTGAACTCATGACCAGTAGTCAACGTTCTAACTTCTTAAGCTACAGCACCCTCAGTATATTTTGCAATTGAAGATAAATGTACTTTTTCTTCCATATTCTCAAAAAATGTCCAATTATTTTTAAACACTTACCTTTTATAAAATTATGTGTTTGCTGGGATATTAGCAAAATAAAGTAAAATAAAGTTTACCACAGCCACTTTGCAATTTTCACCATTTATACCACAATAAACTGCAAACACAATTTAGATTTTACGCGAAAAATAATTGAAGTTTAAATGAAATTTATTTTTTTTTTGTTTCTTTTCTCTTCATTACCATCACCAGAATCTTGATGTTTTAATATTAAAAAGAAAATCATTGAGATAAAGCAGTAATTGACTTTGTCCCCTTTACCCTAAAACTAAAATTAGAAGGAAAGCAAAATCGTGAATATAATAAATTGATCTTTCTAAATTTATAAGAGAGACTATTTATAAGAAAGACTATTTTCTTAAAAAAAAAAACATATTTTTTTTTCTTGTAGTATGTTTGTCTATATAGCAACAAACCGTTACCACAGTTTTACATTAAACGAAAATTTTAATAAAAAAGAAGTAGACAAAAAAAAAAAAAAATAAACCTGGGTCAAATTACCCACCTTTTACTTTGCTCCAGTGGAACACAAACAGACAATTTGCTGAAATGATCGCTTCGTCGTACAAACTGCTTTCATCTCTTCTCCATAATGTATCAGAGTTAAGTGTATAATTTTTGTCTTGAGTCCCCTAACGGCAATCCCCTCACCATTAAATACCTTCTGCCTTATTGAAACCCATTTTTAGACCTCAGCTACAAAGAAACAGCAACAACATTGTAGTTTTAATAATTCATTGTTACAAATGGCATGAAATTGCAAATTTATTGTCGCTCAATAAGCCTTAGCCGGCTTAACCTAAAGAACAACATGCACCATGCATGTAAAAGTCTCTTAGATGCTTTTAGCGGGCAGGTACTTTTTTTCTCCAAAATTGATTTTATTGTTATTGTATTGTATTGTGTTGAAGTGCTTTTTAGGATTTATAAGCCATGTTTCTATTTTTCCTTGTCTTTTTTTTCCTTTTGTTCATGAGTCTCTATCAAGATTAAGATTTGTTTGTGTCTCCTTTTGATTGCACAAAATCGTGCCTTAAATAGTTTAGTAAAATTGGGCCAATCTACTCCTCTATGTATTTCGTATTCGTTCTATAAACTTTTTTTATAAATTAAAAATAATTTATTTATTTGCTTTTTCTTCTTATTTTGCAGAATTTCTTCAGACTTCATCGCTTGCGTAAATTGGGATTAAGTGACAATGAAATTGTACGTTTGCCTCCAGATATACAAAACTTTGAGAATCTAGTGGAACTAGATGTTTCACGTAATGGTAAGTTTAAGAAATACAATAAAGATCATTTTAAAACTAAAAAATTGGCAAATTTTAATAACACAATGCAACAGTGAAGAAATGCACGGAAGTGGCACTATAGGTTTAATTCTAATACCAAAGGGTACTGAACCCCTATACTTGGTTCGGCGAGTTTGGTGACCAATTTTTAATTTTCAACACAATCCAACAAAACACAGTAAAACAGATTATATTAGAGGGTTTTAAGATGGGTAGTGCAAACTGTACATACGATGCAAATGTAAGCAAAAATGCAACGCTTTTATCAACACAACAAGATAACTAATATACGCACTAGAAATTTGCTTCTCTTTACTTTGAGTGGTTGCAAATAAAAATTAACAACGATTTTTGACATACGATTATTTCTAAAAAAAGGAAAAATCTATGTCTATACATATAATAATACTGTAACAGGACTGTTTCTTCACATGAAATATGTTTTGAAAATATTGTGGCTTATGCAATGCAATTTTTAGAACTTTTGTCTGTCTGTTTGTGTTAACATCACTTAAAGACTACTTGCTGGATACATTTTAATAAAATTTTGTGAAAAGGTACCTTGGTATGTATGTTAATTCAAATATTGGATACTTTTTTCCAAGAGAAAATAGAGAAAAAGTAGTGAAAGTCCGCAGTTTTATTGATTTAAATGTACTGCAAACTTGACAGCATCTTTAATTTTTGAAAGCCAGATATTTTAACACTACTTATGTTTACAGAACTCTACAATAAGTTTAGAATTTTATATAAATTTTTTATTTTATCCAGGGATGTGTACCTTTATATAAAGAAAATATATAAACCATAACTCAAGCACTATAAATGTAAGAGTCTGAAAACTTGATGTGGATTACTTTCAAAGCAAAATCGAACAAAATATTATCAGGACGCTACCACTTTAAACGCATAAATTGGTTTTTATGAGCTATTTAGGGTGTCTAGACACGTTCAGATTGCACAGCTATGCATATTTACAAAAGCTGTTCAACTTAACAGTGGCCAAAATTTAGCCAAATATTGTTAGCCCCTTTCAGTTATGCTGAAAAATGTTAAAAAATAAAATAATTTTTCATATATTTAAAAAATAGATTTTTTTGGCATACAATTTAATAATATTTGTTAAAAAATTCTTAGCTACATTAGCCAAATACAGTTACACTGTATAACGACTCCTAAATGAAATAAAAAGCGATGACACCTTTTTTCGTGGGTTCCACTGATTTGGCCTTGATTAAATGTATTATACTACGATGTACATGCAGTTATTTTCTATTGTTAGCTATTTCAAATATTCAAGTAAAAGATACAGAAAACAAGCGAATGAAAATAAAAAGCAAATCTCTTTTAGATGGTGAACTACAAAAAAAAAACTTTATAAGAATATCACATTTTTGTTACCAAAAAAGAAAATAAATTCAGTGAGAATTGTAACCTCAGTTGTTCAAATTGCTGAAGTGCTTTAAGTTTTAAAAAATCTGACTAACCAAATTCGACTGACCAAACTGTGTATTTCAGCTGTTAAAAGGGTCGCGTAACGTATAGTTTATGATATCTTATGTGACCTGAGTTATCATGCTAACTTATCTCAATGAGTAATTATTGATAGTTCAATTACATATATTGAAGATACAATAAATAAAAAAAATGATCTTATAATTGCGATACTTCTTACAGGGAGCATAGCTTGTTCAATGAGAACTGTAAAGGTAAAAGTCAAATGGCCTTTCGGTGTTTTTGGTAAAAAGTTTTGGTACTGATGGCTATAAACATATTGTTGTTGCTGAACACATGGTATCTGTGTAAATACCGCAATAATTCGATTATTTCGTTTTGTGACACATCGATTTGTGTAAACGTTTAGTTTAGATTTGCTACTGATGTTTGTTTATATGCTTGTCAGTAGCAAAAAGTGTGTTTGAAATTTGATTGTGTAATCGACCATATGCTTGTTATTACAAAATAACTTTTAATGAGAAAATTTAAATACTTCAGACAATATGTTTGTTTTATTAGTAAAATAATTAGTGAGAGCTGCTGGTACTTAACACTTTAATATACTTGTTTGAATTCACGAGGGAAAGCCAATTATAAAATAATATAAAAAAATAATAAAAAAAATATATATTTTACTTCGTTTTTTAGTTTTTTATTTATTTTTCTTTTAAGTTATTTTTAACGACGCACAGTGGCGCCTTTGGCTTTTTTCGTGGCAAAAATCATAACTTTTGAAATAATTAAGATATTTTAAAGATTTAAAAAGATATTGACAGAGGACACTTTAGGCTTCAAAATAATGTGTACGAAATATTGCTAGAGGTACAGGGTGCTCCAAAAATGTTTTTTAATATAAATTTTTTATTTGTATCGCAAATACACATTTTTATATACATTTAATATTTAAATCTTAGTAAATTTATATTAAGTAACTAGTTTAAACCGGTGCGCTTTGTAATACACATTGTTCAAATCCGAAAGTTTACAAAAAAACACTCTAATATAACATGTTAAACCAATATGAAATTTTTTATTTCTATTACAGAAACACATTTTTAAATTATTTTTAATACTCGGGTATGTTCTGTAATCCGAAACCGAGTGAAATTGAAATCGAATAAATTTTTAAAGAAAAATATAACTTTGTTGCTACTATTATTTTAAAACATTAGCAATCAAGGAAGTTAACCAAATGTACAAAAAATAATAACATTTAGGATAACTGCCAACCTTTTTATAATATTATTGTCGACCCCAGTAATTCGGGCTGTTACCTCATCATTTTCAAAAAATGCTCTGGAGATATTACCATCGCTAGTATTTCCATACCCCTGCTTTGGGCAGTCTACTTTCAGCCCAAGCTTCTTAAGAAATTCATTTTGTATAATTTTTTTCGAGCAGATAGTTTTTCTTTTTGTGTTGCGTTCATATCAAAACATTCACCTTCACGCGGAATTTTATACGCTAGTTTTAAAATAAACTCCATGCACCTAATTCTGGCATGTAATGGAGAAATTACATCTTCATAATTTTGTTCATCACTTGAGTCATAAAAAATTTGAGACTTTAAGTTGACGAGGTTGATGATTGATGGCAAAGTCTTATTACATTTAAGACTTTGCCATCAATCATTGTAAGAAAAAATTCATAATCATTCTTTTTCCATTCTTTATTTCATAACAGACGGCTCTAGTTCCGAGATTTGGTTTTTTATATCGTTCACTGTAGATTTGATTATTTCTGAAGACTCCTTTGCATATTGAAAAATATCGGACGGCAAAAATGAACTAATGATTGGCGAGGATTTTTCCAATGCTCAGCGATTTCAGTTCTCAGTCGTAAAGGAACTACTGAAGCCATAAACATGTTTGTATCTGTAATAGTTGTGTCATTTGTCGATATTCTTTGTTTGTAAGCACTTTGACCGGATGATCCATCACATGTCCACTTATTTATCAATGTAAGCCTATCTGGAAGTGATACTGCTTCCTCTTTAGGCAAACTATGAATAAGGCGTTTGGGTGTATGACCCATTAAGTCTTGCAGTTTTACCTCTACCGATACTCCAGTAACCTTTACATTAGGTGGCACTGCTCTTGTGGCAGATGTAATCTTTTTGTATCCATGAAGAATATTCACATTATGATTTTTTAAGAGCTTCGTAAAACAGAATATTTTTCCTTTGAAAATCCCAATTCCATAAACAACGCTAAGGCTTATTCTATATTATACTTTGTGGATAAAGCATTTGGTGGAGTAGGAATACTCCCTTTGGTTCTCTTCAGTCGAACTGGGCTTGCAAACACCTCAGATTTTGTAATGTCGTACCTTGATTTATCTTCATCTTTTACAAACTTAAGACATAATGCTTCTGAAAGATGCGATTTAGATGTATCTTTTGTGGCATTTTCAAGTTTACGTTTTCTTGTGTACTCAGAACACTCGTTTATAGTCTTTTGCTGTCAGATGATGTATGTGGTTTTTCGATGTTTTCAAAAGTTGTAATTCCATTTAGCTAGTCTGGGTTGTTTTTCATAAATGCTTTTTTCGTACGGTGTGAGGTAAGACATTTTTTTTTAATTGTAAGGAAAACGAAGTGAATTTTGCTATGAACAACATTCATTTCGTGGCATCCTGGTAAATCGTGTATATATAGCCAATTTAAATGCATTTTCATGAGTTTCTGAATAACTCTAAACATTTTTAAATTGGTAAATGATATTATCGCACTTTAAAATAAATTTGTCATTAGTTCTGTAAAGTAAAAACTTAACTGGCTGCATTATACAATTGCGGTTTAATTTATACCCAAAAATTAAAAAATGGTTTAAACTACCTAATTTGAGCAAATCAAAAAAATAACTGGAATATGTACCTGTAGTTTATATATTATTCAGTATAAAAAAGTTTTAAAACTACCTGCCTACTTTTATAACAGGTGTTTTTAAATTGAAATAAATAAAAAATTGCAATAGTTATGCCAACCTGATTGGCAGAGCAAAATATTGTTTATTATTTAACGAGAAGCAATAAAAATATGCAACAAGTAACCTTATTTTACACTAAAATTGCTGCAGTGAAAAAAAAATTGGAAACCCTTTTTTATTTCTTTTCACATTTTGCACACATCTTTGTTAAATACTTTAAAAATGAGAAAAAAATGTTTTCTCGCTTTCGCTATGAGGTTGTAACAGTTTTCTTCTTATTTCACCTACAGCGGCAACTTGCGGCGGCCAAATTTAGTTTAATTATTTAAAGTATTAGATATGTAGCAAATATGCTCAGAAAATATGGGCGAGACCACTTTTGACCATTTTTAGATATGCTATATTTTATTTGTAAAAAGGACCTAAATATAGAGTGTCTAAAAAGCGGCTACTGCCGAAAAAGTAGGGCATCTGCTAAACATTTTACTACTTCTTTTAATAAAAAACAAACGTACCTTAAAAAAAATACCAAAAAAGTAGTAATCAAACGGCAATGTTTTTGACACTTTAGTTCTAAAGTGCATTTATTTTTTCAAGATCACCCTTTTTTTTGCTTTCTAAAAAATTGTCGACTTTGAGCAGCTCCACGAACTATAATTTTTATGCAATTAAGGAAAACGTTTTTGAATTGTGATCAGTAAGTAGTTATTTATACGATGTTTTCATTCATTTCACAAAAGTTTGTCATGAAATTTTGTATTTTTGCCACGGGTTTTAAGAAAAGGCGCCACTGTGCGACTGATTATTATGTTGGTGAACTTTTTCGACTTACATCTTTTTCGTCCAATTCTTTTTCCAAAAAAGTTTCGGGTTAATAAATCTGAGATGGGTGGGGCAACAGTGCGATACTTCAATTATGTATTTGTGCCATTAGAAGTCCACGAGCAAACAGACGATAATTATCTTGGTGGAATATATTTTTGGGGTCTTTTTATTTTTGTGCTTAAAAGGAGTAATGGTAAATTAAATTATGTAACTGATAGCTAGATAAATGCTATTGTTATAGCAACTGATACTAAAGAAACACATTTGAACTAAAACCTATCACAGAGTATCGTATCAGTGTCAATTGAAAGAACACCCATAAGGTCATCCCCATGTTAAAGTGACAGATATCCTTTCATAGAAGTGTAGCTTCCTTCTAGGCCATCAGTACGTTAAAGTGTCAGGTCTCTTTCATAGAAAGTGCAAGAACTGGAACCGGTCCTTGTCACTTAAGATGTCTAATTTACCATTAAATGCCGCTTTCTGCAACTAAAAGTTTTTGATGGCACAAGGGAATTCTTTTTTCCTTTTCCAAAAATAGTAAAAGTTGTTTCAAGGTATATTTATCTTACTAGGTAGTGTCGTCCGCCCAGCTGATTTAGTAGTTCGACATGTCAAAAGTTGTATATGTTTACAAACTTTATAGTGCAAAAGTGAGAAAGCAATAAAACACATACACGCCTTCTCAATTTTTTTTTCTATGTTTTTTGATATTTCGAACTACAAAGCAGCAACAAAATGGTATTGTTGTATTTGCTGTAGGGACGCCACTACCCCTAGGAAGATAAATATACCTTGAGTTATTTTTTAATATTTTAAAAACGTGACGTTTTTTAGAAACCTATACGATGGAAATTTAATATTCTCTTCAATTTAAAGTGTTAAGGTTTTCGTTCTTGCTACTGTTATTTAATTTTATTTTCTTCATTATAAAAAAATGTAAAAAGATAATTAAAAAATAATGCAGCAAAAATAAATAAATAGACAAGTTGTATTTAAAAACATCTTCTTGCAAGAGATAACACAGATGATGAGGATAAAAAAGCAAATCACGCACAGTGGGAAACTTTCAAAAAAGATTCGAAATAAGTTTGCAAACTGCAAATAAACGAGTTGAGCGATTTTAATAAAATTTGAAACATCTACAATCTAACACACTTTAGGTTGAAAACTAGGTAATAGTAAATAAAATTAGACAACTATTTTTTAAAAAGCCAACACTTTTCGTTGATGATGTCTAATGCTTTTTTAAAAGTAACTTTTTCAAAATATAATTTTATCAAGTGGGTAATTCCATGTCAAATCAAAAAGGCACTCAAAATGACTACCTCAGATTTTATTGAAACTTTTTTATTTATATTTTTTAAATTAAAAAATTAAATTAAATTAATTTTAAAAAAATTCTATCTTACAGTTTTTCAGCTGTAATCTTATAAAAATAGAAAAATATCGCTTTTTTGCATATGCGCTCGAGGATTAAAACTATACATATAATAAAACAGTAGCTCATTTCCGGAGAGTAACTCATTTCCTGCTTATCAGTCTTTCCATTTGTGTTCGCATCACGTAAAATCTACTGGGTGGGTTTTAATAAAATCTTGTGAGGAAATTTCTGCAAAAATATTTTATTTCCAAGAGAAAGAGGAGAAAAACCATAACAGAAGCACTAACCGATATGCATACTTAAAGGCGGCATATTTATTAGGGACGAGAACCTTTAAAGTAGATGCGTAAACCATAACTGAAGCACTAAAAATTGCTTTCAACGCAAAATCGAAGAAAATATTGCAAGGACGCTGACGAAGTGGAGGCACAGCTAGTATATTCTAATTCCAGTTATATAAGCCCTACAAAGTTGAATAATAACTGATTTAAAGGGGATTTTATACGATTTAATTTGATATCAATTATGAAAAAAAAAAATAATTTTTAACAATTCTTTTTTCTATTATTTAAAAAAAGCTTTAATAAAATTTTTTTGTGATAGTGCTTTTAATTTTCTTTTTTTAATCTACATTTTTTTTTTTAATGTTGCTTGGTGAGCACATCATAACAATTTTAGACTGGTCCCAGAAATTATTTTAAAATTATATTTGGATTCAGGGAGTTAACGAATATTAATTAAAAAAAATTTTAATAAAATTGGGTGTGGTAAATTTGAAAGCAATTATATTTTGGTTGATTTGACATGGAGTTACCCAAGTCAAAACAAATAAATTTAATTGCTTAATAACTTTTGATTGTAAATGAGTTTGTAATTTTTAACTTTGTGATCTTTTTTTAGTGTTTATAGTTTGTAGTCGGCAGCCTGCTGTTGTTGATGTGTTTAAAGCATAAGTTTAAAAAAATTGTATTTTCAGCAAGTGTAAAAAAAAACACCCTTATTGTGTTTGGCGTAGTTGAAAAACGACAACTGTCGTTTTTGCTGTCGAATTTGAAATTATATGTTACCGTCTAAAATTTACGACAGGCAAAATTTTGTAGTTGAATCATAATGTAATAGATTAAACTGAATTAAATGATTTTGAAACAGCCTGTTAAAAAAGTGTCAAATAAATGTTTATAAATAACAAAAAAATACTACAATAATTTATATTTTGATAAAAATATATGTTCGTCAATTTCGTCAATACTGGTGGTATTAGCAGCTAAGTTTGGCTCGGGGTTTGGCGAAACGATTTGCGGTCTTTTTTAGTCCAAATGCGCCTTTTTGTTGGAAAAGCGTACACATGTCCAATAAATTAATTGCTGCTTCTGCTGGTCCGCGACCTGTAGCATAACTTTCTACTTTGTTATGAACAAGCTTTCTTTTCAATTTAAGTTTAAAATTTGTCCACACCTTCTCCGGAACGGGATGCGGGACCTAGATAATTCAAATCTTCGGAAACGGCGTTTCACCCTTCTTCAATATTTATTGGCTTTATATGAAAGCCTTTTGCCAAATAAGGTTTTTGTTCCATTATTTCCACTTATTTGGCAAATTGTGCTGCAGTTGTGATTTTAAGCTAAAATTCATCTCACCATATACATAGAATAAAATAATAAATTTGAAAATATTAAATACATATATTTTTTGTATACTTGAATTTTCCTTCCATTGAACTTATTTTTTATTTGATTTGAATATGTCGTGAGGAAATATTTTAACGACAACTTTTTGTACTTTTGACAGACAAATACGCCAAACACGGTCGCGTTTGAAGGTCGTTTTGTAATCGATTTTGCAAGGTGTCGTGTTCATTAACGTTTTACGCCAAATACGGTACCATTTTTCAAAAACGACAGACTTTTGGCGCAAAAACGCCAAACACAATAAGAGTGAATATTTAATAAATAGATTTGTTGCCAAAGCCGCTATAACAATTACTAAAAATTTAAGGGTATTCCCTTAATTCTTGCATCGCGATAGGTACGCTCTTGATATTTTCATAGAAAGTGTATTACCGTGGCCTCTATAACAACAATTACTAAAATTGGAAGGCTGTTCCGATGGTGTTGCGATTTACTCGAAAAAAAAAAAAAATATTAAGGGCTTTCCGACAGTGATCTTTAAAACGGAACCCTACGTATGAATGTGAGTCTAACTCGTACTTTAATGATTTATTTTACTTACTAACAGTGAGGCAACAAATTCCCTTCTTTTCTTAAATATGGCAAAAGACCGATTTTTTTTTTTAAATTATTATTTCAATGTCTATAATTTTTAATTTAGAGAATTTTTTAGGGAAATCTAGGTATAACAAATTTTGACAATCGCATTTAAAATAAGACTGGCATCGATTTTATTTATTTCACGAGGTGACCAAAGGCTTCCTGTGGCCCTCGCTTTATTAATATAGTGTCCATATCCGAAAATTGTACTCCATTGTACATCTTCGGTAGCTATGTTTTATTAAAATAAATCTACTCGTTTAGAAACTGCAGTTTATTATGTTTATTTTTCAATACACCCCACTGTGTGAGCGACGGTGCTGATGAGTCATGTAGAAAAACCGATTTGAGTGCAACAATATAGCAAAACAAACAACATTTTTCATTAAGTGTTTTATATATTTTTAGATAAACTCGACAACAATTGGGTTGCGTCATCTAATACTTTCTTCCGTTGCTTTCACATATTATTGCTACGCATTCTACGAGAATTTATGTTTAGGATTGCAAATCGAACAACGTATTGCGAGTTGAACAATGTGTTGCTTTTATAGTAGAAACTCAATAAAAAATCTAAAAATTAATTAAATGTTAACTACTTGTTATTGTTATTGTTATTGTTATTGTTATTGTTATTGTTATTGTTATTGTTATTGTTATTGCTATTGATATTATTATTTAATTCAATAATAACTAGTTTTACTACTGTGTGACATTTTTATATTTATACTCTTATTTTCGTTATGGTTTTATCAAACGTATCTCTTATTTTAAAAATAAATTGTTCTCTTGGAAATTATTCCTTTAGCTTTTTTTATTTATCAATGTTGTTATTGTTTGTTATTTTACTATATTCATAGTTTATTATCGTCATAATCTAAGAAGTTGAATTAAACTTAATAAAAAATAAACTACTGCAACAATGTACGGGTATCCCATTGTTTAATGTCACCATTGTGAGAAGATAGTATGTGGGTACAAAACATAAGAGCTTTAAACAAGTTAAATCTTCAAGGCAAACACAAATAAATAAACTACACTTCCTAATTGATGTTTACATACTTAATTTAATATTTTAAATATTCTTCATAAGAAATCTCACTGCTCTGTATACTTCGTGTTGGTTTCTCAAATAATTTATTTATTTTATTTTTTTCATATCTGAAGTCTAAAGCAAAAAAAAAACTCCTAAATGAGCGGAGACTATACTGGACAAAAATTTTATTTTCAAGCTTCGAATTCATCTGTCTGGTGTTCGGCCATTAAAGGCAATATCCATCGTTCTTAGTATAATGAATCCATGATCGTTTAGGATATTAAGGGCCAGTTTTCTCATGTTTCTCGATTTTTGGTTTCAAATATTAAAATTTTTATCATACGAGGGAGCGGCTGTGCTTATTCTGAGAATTTTGTTATGGCGCCTTGAAGTTTTTTCAAGTTTGAATTCCATAAAACCATGTTAGTTTGCAGTTGCTAAGGAAAGTGGACAATTTTCAATACTTTTTCTTAAAAAAACAACCAGAGTATTTGGAGAGAACCGAACCCGCCACCCCAAGACTAGCGTACTACCAATCACTCTATTTAGGCACTCTAGGGTACAGTTTTTGCTTATAAGTCGTTTTAATTGTACTACCTTGAAATTGTTTTGTGTCAACTTTTCTTCTATACGGATTTTTCGATTAAGACACTGATTACAATTTATCAGAGGTAATTGACCTCCGAGAGTTGAGGTATCGTATGGATAGTTATTCGAATAATACAAAAAAACTACGCAGTACTTTTTCGTCAGCCAATGTTGATTTGTGGAGTCGGTTCCTATTTGCCATATCCGAAGTTGAAAATAAGTATAAAATGGGTTCCAAAATACTACTTTGGTAATCTAAGGCTTTAATTGACTGACGCAAACTTAAAGAAAAACCTTCTTTCAAAATAACTTTGTATTGCTTTGTATTGTATCTAAATACAAGGTCTCCCGAAAATATCTTGCTGGTAGCCACACATACGGTCTTCAGAAATTATCTTATATTCGCATTCGCAACTTAGCAGCGAAGCAATTGTAGATTATGGCGTACCACAGGGCTCTAAACTCGGACCTATATTGTATATAATATACTCAAGCCAACTGATTAATACTTTGTCAAAATCCAAATCATTTGTTTATGCAGATGATACGGCAATTGTAGTGGCACATACAAATTTAGATGATGGAACAATAATAATGCGAGAACAATTAGATACTGCTATTCGATGGTGCCATGACCATGGTTTAATTATTAATGCAACTAAGACTAAATTAATGCATATAAAAACTCCAAATTTCCGATACGCTGAAATAAAGCTAAAATTTCATAGTATCGAATGCCTCCACAGAAGCAAAATGTCCAATTTCAACTATGAGTTACTGCTCGAATAACACCGTTTTGAGACAAGCATATTTTTCGCTAGCTGAATCACATATCCGCCATGGAATCACAGCCTGGGGATCTCCATACATTGTATTAAACTCCAGAAAACTCAAAACCAGTTATTAAAAATACTCAAACCACATGGCAAAACTACCAGTACACATACAACAAATTTTAACCAATACCAAAGCACAAACATAGCTACAGATCGTTTTGTTTTAGATGTAAAAAATATATATCACACCACTCTAGCCATAGTATTTTATAATAATAGCAACTTTTTACGGAAAATCAACCACAACCACAAAACTAGACGTAATTCTGAAGGAAGATACCAGGTCAAACAATTTAGTAATGTGTATGGAGGTAACACCCTTGCAATAAAACTACCGAAGATATTGAACAACATACCAATTGATGTTCTAACAAAAGCTAATAACAGCAAGTCAAAGAAAAAAACTCTAAAATCATACTTTCTTAATCAGCAATGATTTTTTTTTTATTAAAAAATTCTATAAAATATTAACTTTACATATCGTCATATTAAATGCAAACGAACGTAACTACACAAAATTTCGAAATTTTAGATTTCTGCGATCAAAAATGGCGATTTTATGAACGAAATTCAAACGGACGCACATAGGGGTATTTTGCCAATCCAGCCGGACATTACTTTTTTTTAGCTTATATTGGCTCTAAAAATGTACTGAGTGCCCCTAGGTTAATGAAACTTTGCAGAAAAATCTGTTATGGTCATAGGCTGTCAATGCTATAAAATAGGAAAAATCGGATCAAAGAGAAAAACGTTCCCCTTGGAAGAACTAATCCTACTTCTGAAAAATGCAAGTTTTTTTTTATTTTCCCGTCATTTTGTTTAGCAATTACAACTTTTAAGGTCAAACAATGTTCAAAAACTTAAAGTTGGACTAAAGAGATTCTTAAATGCCATTTTTGCCCCGCCCCCTCTTGTGGGCGGTGAAATAAAAAATTATTTGAAAAATCAACGCAATTATTAAAAGAAATAGATCACATACTTCTGAAAACCATAAAAATTTATTTCTATGCGCATGGTCCTACTCTGAAATTTTTATGGCGTACTCATTAAGCCACGTTAAAAAACATATGTAAATTTAAAAAAAATTAAGAGACACTATCTCAAAGATTTTAATAAAAATTTTTTTAAATATCAGAAAATAATTTGTTAAAAAATTTCATGATTCATGATTGATACCAAATTAAAGCGTATGAAATACCCTTTAAAATGAGCTATTACTCAACTTTCTAGGACTTATAGAACTGGATTAAGAATATATTTAATCCTCGAGCGCATATGCAAAAAAGCAACATTTTTCAATTTTGATAACTGTGTAGCGGAAAAACTGTAAGAGATAGAATTTTTTAAAAATCATATTTGGATTGAGGGAGTCAACGAATATAAATAAAAAAGTTTCAATAAAATCGGGAGTGGTAAATATAAAAACATTTTTTTTGGTTGATTTGACTTGGAATTACCCTATTGTGTGTAAAAAACTGAAGTTATGGAAGGGTACACAACAGAAGATATTTGTATAGGCAGCAATTGACTTTCCAAATTGTTTGAACCTTATTCAACTGACTCAGCAATTTTTTAAATGTGGTCACCGCTGTTTTTTTCTAAACATAAAAAATATGCATTCACCAAGAAAATATGCAACTACAAATGGATGCCAAATTACTTAACATTTCAATATTCGGATTGATAATTAGTTACTTATAACCCTTCACAAAAAATATGCAATTGCTTACAAATCCCAGGATTGATAATTATAATTTTAACTGAGAGACGAACGAACAACTTAAACTTAAAATTTATTCTTTTCCAATTTTTTACTCAGTTCGCTCGTTCTACTTTTGTCTTTAATTTTAATTTTAATTTTATGTGTGATATTGATCATGACTGGGTCATATTAATATTTGTTCAAAGTTACTTTGCTTATTCATATTAAGAAAATGTTGTTATTACAATTCTTTATTTTTTTTCCTGTTGTGAAAATATTTATTTTATTATAAACCTTAAGTATGTCACCACCACCACCACCATCACTGCGATGTTGTTGAATATTGTGGTGACATGAGTTGCTTTAAGAATGTGATAAAAATAATAAAGAAAAATAAAATATGTTTCAAAAAGGGTTCGTAACGGTTTTAAGTTTTTATTTAAAAAATTAATGGTTATTTTTCAATTCTTATTGTTTGCTTGAAGAAAAAAAAAAACAGAGTTATTTTTAGAGTTTTATTTTTGGCTTAGAAAATAAAAATGTTAATAAGAGTTCTAGGGCGTAAAATTCTCTTTCTATAGTAACTTGTGTTCAACAAACGTTATGCAAAACTTGCGCAAATCTTTATAAATTTGTAGAAATCCATATTAGTTTTTTAACCGACTTCAAAAAAGAAGGAGGTTATCTATTCGTCTGAATGTTGCTTTTTTTATGTATGTAACCGCAGAACTCAGTCATTTCTGAACCGATTTTAAAATTTTTTGCTTTATTTGAAAGGTTATGCTTCAAGGTTGGTCCCATTTTAAAAACAGTTCATTATATTAAAAATTAAAGGGTGTCCCCATACAACATACATGTTTTTTACGTGTATTAAAATTTTAAAAAATTGCGTGCCGCTATAGCTCCCAACAGCAGAAATTAATAAAAAAAATAAATTTAAAATTTAAAGGGTGTCCCCATAGGTGACATAATATGACCTATTCGGGTCTATCTTTAGAACCGTTATAGACTAAACCTTGAAAAATTTGGCAGAATGTCGGCTACTATGACCGTTATAATAAAATGTATAAATACTCAAAATTTTAAATTAAAGGGTGCTCCAATAGTTCATTTAATTTGATGTATATGGCCATACTTTTGAATAGTTGTACACAGACCGCTGAAATTTACAAAGAACCTGTAGTGCTAAGTCAGCTATAACAAAAAGTATAAAATTTTGAATTTGGAACTAAAAAGGTGTCCCAATAGTTAATGTAATTCTATGTATGTGGCCAAACTTTTGAACTGTTAGAGACAGACAGCTGAAATTTATAAGAAACCTGTATTGCAAAGTCCACTATAGCAAGTATACAATTTGTATTTAGAAACTAGAGGGTGTCCCCATAAATTATGTAATTTGATCTATATGACCCTATCTTTTGAACCGTTAAACACAAACACTTGAAAATTAGGCAGAATCTCAACTACTTTCTCTGGTATGATAACAAATATAAATATTTGGAATTATAATGTAAAGGGTGTCCCAATAGTTCATTAATTTGATATATATGGTTAAACTTTTTAACCGTTATAGACAGATAGTTGAAATTTACAACGAATTTTTGTGACCAAGTCCTCTATAACAACAGGTCTTTAATTTAACATTGTAAATTAAAGGGTGTCCGAATAGATTATGTTATTTGATCTGTGTGCCCCTATCTTTAAACCGTTATAGACAGAGGCTTGAATGGTGTCCCCATACAAGACGGATGCTGGTGAAAATAACTTAACTTTTAAACAGTAATAGGGAGAGGCTTGACATTCAATAGTCTTTATTTTTTTCCCTCTAATTTTGGCGCATATTTTATTTGGTTTAAATCTAATTCTTACAGATTAGTTCTTACATTTTTAGTTTAGAATTGGTGCCCTTCTATCTGTTTTGAAGTCGGTTTTTTTTGCAAGAATTATAAGCAAAAAGCAAACTTAATAAATAATCTTTAATCTCTAAGCAAAAAATATACTCGTAACTTACAAAACAACTATTATTTTTTAATAAAAAAATAGAACTTTTATTTTCTAAGTAAAAAATATACATGTAAGTGGTATCAGAGGAAAGCTATTGGCCTCTATATTAACAATATTGTAATAATTTTTTTCGCCCTCAATTTTGTAAATGATATTTACCTCAAAAACTGAAAAAATCACACCAAGGCGGTTTTTTTGACAAATTAAATAACGAATTAGAATTGCAACAAAATCTAAACGGATCCAGATATTCTTACTTAATTTTGAATTATAGATACAAGAGCTTTTAATTAAACGGGAAAATAAAATTCGAATTGTTTTCATTTTAACATTTAAATTACCAGAACAGGCAAAAAATTTCCCAATTTTTTTTTACCCTGCCTTTATTAATCACGGGGCTGTCAAATCCTTTTTGAAGTATGTAGCCAACAATTGAGGCACAATCCGCTTACGGTTTTTAAATCGGTGCTTTGCACTCCGAGGAATTTTACAATAATTTATAGATTTGGTTTTAAAATTAGCTATGTTTGGATAGGGCTGGAGGGATATAATTTTTATAATTTTTGACCTGATTTTTCTTTTATTAGCATTTGCTATTGGTTGTCTTTGAAATAGTTCCAAAAAATTTACTAATGCCGAAGTAAGTTTAAATTATATAAGTAAAAAAAGCATACCAAATTTTTGGGGAAAATGCTGAAAAAACGGTATTTTTTTACATGTTCCCAATTCAGAGGCTTGTAACTTTTTAACGAAAAGCGCTATCAGAACAAAAGTTGAAAATAATTTATTCTAAATTTTATCCAGAATATAGCCAAATGTCTTAAAATAATAATCCGATCATTAGTAAGTACACCACGCCAAAAATACTAAGTTAAGGTCGGCCTACATTAATAAAAAAAATCTAACCCAATTTTCTCCCAAACTAAAAGAGATAACCTGCACATGTACGCACATTTTTTATAGATATTTTCAAAATCTACTTAAATTTAGAAAATCTTAACATTTGAGTTAAAACTACCCAACTTTACCTAGGGAGCCCACCTTTCGTAGCTCCACTCAGGAACACCTCTGATTTATATCTGTAAAATTTCATTTATATATCGTCAGTGGTTCATAAGATACCGAATTATGTCCAAAATAAATCGTTTTCCAACCACTGTGGATACATATGTAAAATTCCTGCAATTAACTTTTTATCTATACGACTTGTTTTTTGTCTTTAAGACTAACTTGGCTAACCACCTGCTCCACATTAGAGGACCACTATGAATAAAGGGAACAATTTTAGAAATAAAACCCTTGCATCCATAAATTTCACAAATATTTTTACAATAGCTTAGCAAGGTACAAGTGTCATTTTAGTTTACCAACTTTTTAAAATCAATTGATTGAAGCTTTCCGAATTCTGAGTCAATTGCTTAAATGTCTTGATTTAAACTATCTAACATTATTTTAGCTCTATTGTTTACATTTTCCACTAAGGCAAAATAAATCTTTGACGGTTCATAGAGATCTACTAAACAGTTTACAACGCCTTCGATTCAAAGCCATTGAAATTTGCTGGTGTACAATATGTTCAGATGTTTTGTTTTTATTAATCTTTTTTCATTTCAATAAATTGTTCAAACTAAGGTTTCAACGTCTGAAGAATTTTTGGTAAACGAAATGAAGTTGACACAGATCAATAAAAAAGAGTAAACACAGTAATTTTATAAAATCTGCAGTTTGAGTAAGAAAATCGGTGAATCTCACCTAGCCAAAGAGAAATCAATAAAATGCAGAGAAATCAGCAAATCTGGCAACAGTGGTTACAGTCATATAATATTTAACAAAAGGTCATTGTTCAATTCACAACTCCCTTGTATTGGTGTATCGGTTGTATTATTGTATTTAAATAAGAATACAGACTGTTGCAAATTTTACATTACATTTACATTTCACAATTAATTGGATTTATGCTACGAGGGATGCTTAAAAAGTCAGGGATTATTCAAACTGTCCTCGTATAATATACAAACTATGTTGAAACTAATTCTAATTTATTTCTTACATGTCAGCATTGCGACTGGCTATATGATTACTAAATGTTTTTTGGTGTTTCTTTTATTGTTTTTAATTTTAGTTTCAGTAAAAGTAATAAAATAATAATGGAATTTATGCAATGACACAAAAACTAGACTAGTAACAATGAATATTTATGTGTAATAAGAAATTAAATAAATAAGTTTATTCTCCACACACGAGTTTAATTCTGATATATGAGTGTATTAATTTAGCGCTGTTTATGTTTATGTGTATGAGATTCTATTTTTTGCATCAAATACAACATACAATTAGTTATGCTGCTGCCAATTATGAAGCAGAAGCTTAAGTTGGGATTGAAAAATTAAAACAAGAGACGGAAATTGATAAATTGACAACAAAAAATGTTTAATTTGAAGACTATTTTCTATACAAAATTAAAAATATACTTTGAAATGGTGCACAGGGTCCTACAAAAATAAAGTAAAGGGATTTTTTAAGGTGAAAAGATTACAGAATTTCGAACAATAAACAAATAGAAAGACAGTTTTATGCCATAAGTGTTTCAATGCCACAATGAAATAAATACCAAAATTACACTGTGGAACAAATTCAAGTTAGCAAAAGTAAGGTCGATTCTGAGAGTGAGGGGTAAAAATAGAGGCTAAATTAGAAGACCCGTATCGCTAGTTCGTATTCGTATCGACCTTCGAAAAAAAAAATTCGAACTAACATGAGCAAACGCCACGATACGGGCCTTCTAATTTAGGCCTTATTTTCACCCTTCACTCCTGAGAGTCGATTCTGAAATCGACCTAACTTTTGCTAACTTGAATTTGTTCCACAGTGTCATTGTAAATAATTTTGTGTTGAAAACATTTAAATTGTTACTAAAAGCAACCGGTGCCGAAATGCTTTCCTCTTTATTAACAATTTGTCAGGTATATTTTAACCAAAATGAGAGATAAAATATAAAAATATTGAAATCAACTAAAGAAAGCCGGTATTTTCATTAAAGTGAATTCATTTTTCCCCTAAATTTGTGCAACAGATATGTAAATATTTCTGAACATTTTTAAAATTTGTTTTATTTATAAAATTTTTCTTTTACAATTTTAATATGCAATTGCTTCGGTATGTTTTTCTTTTTTATTTCACCCTTTGAAAAATATTTTGGCACAGATTTAGTTCTTGAAGTCGACGTCATCATCTCATACTTTTATTGTTTTATTTTTGTTATTGCAGTTGTTTTAAATTCGTCTAGAAAGCATTGACATTGTTTCGTCGTCAACAGATAAAAATAAAATCAAATCAAATTCACTTAAATTCGTTTATTAGTTTTTGTTTGCTTTACTCAAGGTATGCGTTTATATATTTTTAAATAAATATTTTTAAATAGATAATTTTAAATCAAATAGAACTAGAAAAAATTGGGGAAAGTCTAGACACTTTAGGAGATTTTTAAGCAAGCTGCGCGAAATCAACGTCTGCTAAAACTATCGCAAACTTTAGTTGCCATATCTATTTATACTTTTTCTGCCTGAATTCTGCTCTATATATGTATGTAAAATATATATATATATATATATTTATATTTATTCCCGTTGTTCCAAGTTGGAGCATAGGGCCAATGCCTATAAAATTTTGTTGTTGTATAAAGTTTAGCAACTGTTGAAGTTTTTGGCCCCAGTTACCGGTAATGACGAAATTTTAATCAAACTTGTTTACTGTGACTTAAATAATGTTAAAAAACTATAATATGTACTTTGCAACCATATATTGTTTTAGAGAACATAATATGGTTCTTGTGACAATACCACAACCATGGTTTTTCTCTGCGTGTAGTTGCCGCTGTGTGGTTCTAATATCTATACATATAATAAAATAGTAACCCATTTCCTGTCGCCAATTTTTTTTTTTTATTTAAAGGTACTGCATACTTAAAGGTATCTTTTATGTTTGAAAACGCTATATTTTAAAGACGGTTGCGCAAAATATAAATTACTTGCTGTCAAATAGCCAATTGAATAAAATTTGCTTTTGATTTTATTTTGTGAAATTACATTGTTATTAAAATATTTTAAACACCTTTTACAGAGCTTTACAATAATTTTTAGAATTTCATATAAATTTTATATAAATTTTAAAATTTTTTCCAGGGATGGGTACCTTTATATAAAGTAAATACGTGAGAGTCTTAAAACTTTTAAAGAAAGTACAAAATATTGTCAAGACGCATACAACGTGTGTGGGCACAGTTAGTAAGACAATAAAAGTGTTGGATTAGAATTGTTAAAAATAAAATGCATAACGTGCATCCATGCCCCCCGGAGGCAAATTGCTAAGTAAGCACATTCATTTTGAAGCTATATCTATAGCTAGAGTAATAGCGACGAACGAGATCGCTGTGATATGTTATAGCAATAATAGAAAAACTAATAAATATCAGAAAAACTTTAAGCTACAATATCCTCTATCTTTATGTTTATTCTATAATATGATGGTTAAAAACCATTTTTTTTTTTTTTGGAAAAATACATGATGTACTTGCTGTTTCTGCAGAAATCACATTTTAGGCGTAATTTAGTTGTGCATGAAACTAAATGAAAAATAAAAATTTTATAATTGTGCATTTGTAGTTTTTCTATCGCTGCCAATATCTTTGCTACACTTTGTTTACTATTGTTGTTGTTTCTGTAAAAAGATCAATAAATTATGTTTTATTTTAATATTGTTAATTTCAATACGCAGAATTTAGATTATTTACCTATTCATCCATCGTTCAGTGTTTGTATTCGTTAAAATAATGGGTGATTTTTTTGAGGTTAGGATTTTCATGCATTAGTATTTGACAGATCACGTGAGATTTCAGACATGGTGCCAAAGAGAAAGATGCTCAGTATGCTTTGACATTTCATCATGAATAGACTTACTAACGAGCAACGCTTGCAAATCATTGAATTTTATTACCAAAATCAGTGTTCGGTTCGAAATGTGTTTTATCGACAAATTTTGTTCAGCGATGAGGCTCATTTCTGGTTGAATGGCTACGTAAATAAGCAAAATTGCCGCATTTGGAGTGAAGAGCAACCAGAAGCCGTTCAAGAACTGCCCATGCATCCCGAAAAATGCACTGTTTGGTGTGGTTTGTACGCTGGTGGAATCATTGGACCGTATTTTTTCAAAGATGCTGTTGGACGCAACGTTACGGTGAATGGCGATCGCTATCGTTCGATGCTAACAAACTTTTTGTTGCCAAAAATGGAACAACTGAACTTGGTTGACATGTGGTTTCAACAAGATGGCGCTACATGCCACACAGCTCGCGATTCTATGGCCATTTTGAGGGAAAACTTCGGAGAACAATTCATCTCAAGAAATGGACCGGTAAGTTGGCCACCAAGATCATGCGATTTGACGCCTTTAGACTATTTTTTGTGGGGCTACGTCAAGTCTAAAGTCTACAGAAATAAGCCAGCAACTATTCCAGCTTTGGAAGACAACATTTCCGAAGAAATTCGGGCTATTCCGGCCGAAATGCTCGAAAAAGTTGCCCAAAATTGGACTTTCCGAATGGACCACCTAAGACGCAGCCGCGGTCAACATTTAAATGAAATTATCTTCAAAAAGTAAATGTCATGGACCAATCTAACGTTTCAAATAAAGAACCGATGAGATTTTGCAAATTTTATGCGTTTTTTTTTTAAAAAAAGTTCTCAAGCTCTTAAAAAATCACTCGTTATCATACGTCGCGTTGGGAATACAACCAAAACAAGAAGACTTAAGTGTAGTGCTGGTAAAGTATTGAGTAGTGAGTACCGAGTATTGTGTCTTTGATAAATTTTTCGAGTTTTTAATACATAAAAGTAGTTAATCGATACTTTTAGAGTAATAGTTTTACTTTACCATACGTAGCATAAGGTAAACTATAGTAATCGGTAATGCAATTCACTAATCTGTTTTAACGAATATCGAATATCATCTGTTATTGTCTATTGTCGTTAAATAAACGGTCGTCATTTTGAGTTGTTTATTTTGTCGACAAGATCTTTTTTATCAACCGACTTCAAAAAAGAAGGAGGTTATCTATTCGTCTGAATGTTGCTTTTTTTATGTATGTAACCGCAAAACTCAGCCATTTCTGAACCGATTTTAAAATTTTTTCCTTTATTTGAAAGGTTATGCTTTCAGGTTGGTCCCATTTTAAAAACAGTTCATTATATTAAAAATTAAAAGGTGTCCCCATACAACATACATGTTTTTTACGTGTATTAAAAACCGTAAAGGGCACCAAATTAAAATTTTAAAAAATTGCGTGTCGCTATAGCTCTCAACAGCAGAAATGAATAAAAAAATAAGTTTAAAATTTAAAGTGTGTCCCCATAGCAGACATAATTTGACCTATTTGGGTCTATCTTTTGAACCGTTAAAGACAAAACCTTGAAAATTTGACAGAATGTCGATTACTATGACCGTTATAATAAAATGTAAAAATATTCAAAATTTTAAATTAAAGGGTGCTCCAATAGTTCATTTAATTTGATGTATATGGCCATACTTTTGAACAGTTGTACACAGACCGCTGAAATTTACAAAGAACCTGTAGTGCTAAGTCAGCTATAACAAAAAGTATATAACAACAGGTCTTTAATTTAACATTGTAAATTAAAGGGTGTCGGAATATGTGATGTTATTTGATCTGTGTGCCCCTATCTGTGAAACCGTAGACAGAGGCTTGAATGGTGCCCCTATAAAAGACGGATGCTGATGAAAAGAGGAGAGGCTTGACATTCAAATACATTTTTTCCCTATAAGTTTGGCGCATCTTTTATTTGATTCAAATCTAATTCTTACAGATTACTTCTTACATTTTTAGTTTAGAATTGGTGCCCTTCTATCTGTTTTGAAGTCGGTTTTTTTTGCAAGAATTATTTGTCATTGTATTGGCTTTTGAATATAAAGAAAATAAATTTTTGCAGAATGTCTAGTTTGTGTATTATAATTGTTAAAATGCTAAAATAATATAAACATACATAATACAGTGGCTCACAGCTTATTTTATGCAGTGAATTTTTTTCATTTAAAATCTCTATAAAAACGAAAATTTTGGAGAGTGTAGAGAAATTGGGTATAAAGTCAAATTTTAGATATTACCAGGATAACGACCCAAAGCACAAATCAGGTATTGTCCAAATTTGGTTAATATATAACTGTCCGCATTTAATGACACCTCCACCACTGTCGCTCGACCTTAACGTTATAGAAAATTTATGGTCAATATTAGAAATTAACATAAGGAAGGAAGCGCTGAAGACGGAGTGGTAGAATATTTTGCCCAATGTTATACAAAAACTGGTTGCATCTATGCCAAACCGTCTCAAATCTGTCATAAACAATAAAGGGTACCACCCGAAATATTAAATAATTTAATTACCGTTCCTAAACTTGATATATGCAAAATCATAAGTGCCTGCATAAAATAAGCTGTGACATGAAAATTTGGAGTATTTTTTGTTTTTATAGTTTTAAAATTATTAAACAAAGATTTTTGCAATAAATGATATTTTTTTATTTAAACCAGAATATTTTCTATTGAATTATGCCTAATTCTTTTTTATATTCCTGCTATTTTTGTTGTTATAGAGCATTGAAAAGAAAAAAACTACTGCATAAAATAAGCTGTGAGCCACTGTATGTACATATTGACTATAAATTAAACATATTAAATTCAGATTTTATTTGATTGAAATTTTTGTCACATTAATTCTTTCTATAAAGCACGCAAATAAATGTTTTATTTTTTTATTTATTTAAATATATAAAAGTCTAAATAATAAATCCATACAGACTTTAGTAACACAATTTAATAATAATTTGTTTTCTTTTCTATTCCTCTTTGTGCTTTTCGCTTTTTTGGACAGAGATGCCACATGTTACTAATTTTTAGAGGTAGAAAAATAGTGTTGTCTACTATCGTTAAAAATTAGTTAGTAAATCCTGCAGTTGTTACTGCAAACAACGAAAGCATTTGACTTATATACCGATTGTCGTATTGTTAAAAGTTAGTGAGTTGCTCTACAGGAAAAAAATCGAGGCCGGGATTTCGTCGGATATATGTATACGTTTTGAGGTCTCCTGAATCCATTTTGGCTATTTTATCGATGATGTCTGTGGGAGTTTGTACGGGCCATACCGTTTGACATATCAAAATGAAATTTA